>QTSX02003755.1:0-149651 GCA_014839935.2 Entomophthora muscae
CCATAACCGCCTAATGAATTAAGATTTCCACAATCCCTGGTCAACAATTCTTCACACCACTCTACCGCGTTTTACCCCCAGTCCAATGGACAAACTGAGACGTTAAACCAAAGTTTGGAGGTCTATCTCTGTTGCTATACCAATGCGCAACAAGATGACTGGTGTGCTAACCTACCCATGACAGAGTTCACATATAACAACGCCCGCACACATCAACTCAGGTCTTGCCATTTTATGCCAATGTGGGTTACAATTCCTTGTCCAACATAGGTCCTCAATTGGTTAGCAATGTGGAAGCTGCTCTGATCAAGCTGCTGCATTGAAGCAGGTTCATCAGGAGCTCCAGGTTAATCTTGCTGCTGCTGTGACAACTTATAAGGAATACACAGATTGCAAGCGCCAGGAAGGTCCAACTTACAGACCAGGTGATCTAGTCATGATTGATGCCTGAAATATGAAGCTGAAGGTCCCATCTTGCAAGTTAGGTCCTAAGTGGGTTGGTCCCTTTAAAGTTTAATATCAGATTGGTCCTTCCGCTTACTGGTTGGATTTACCACCTTCCTTTAAGATTTTTCATACTTTCCACAAATGTCTGCTCATCCCTTCTGTGTCAGAGATCCAGTCTTGGGTGGCCGGTCTGTTGTTTTAAGGGGTAACTCAGGCCAGGTATTTTGCGGGAAATTCCCACCACAAGAGGGGAGCTAACTTTAAAAGGGAGGATGAAGACTTTCCCACCCAGGACCACAGGCCAACAGCCAGGATTATAGTGTCAATCACCCCTGTGAGGGTGATGTACACAATCCCAAACAGCTTGCCAGAATGGTTGGTTGGGAGGTCAGGTGAGGAAGCGGGCATAGGTTTTGGGGTACGGGCGGTTCCATGGGCAGGTTGTAAGCAGGGAGATAGTTGAATTTACCTCTGAACAACTTGGGTGTTGAAAATATCCACGGGCCTTGTCGGTTGTATCTAATTGCAGATTGTATGCGGGCCAAAGGATCAAGTTCAAGTATCTTTTCCAGGGTGTGTTCCTTGTATTCAGATTTCAGAGGGTAGTCTGTAAATGGACAGGTTCAAAGGGTACACCAGCAGGACAGAAAACTGCGGGTGGTGGGGCAGGAGGGCCAGGAGATATCAAACTGAATTGATAGATAGCAAATACAAAATAAGGCAATAGCTGTGTGAGCCAAAATAACATAACCTTTATTCAAAAATGGCAATAAGGTTTGAGCGCAGAATCTATAGGCATATATAGTACCCCACCTCCAAACTTAACATTTTCCATGAGGGGTTCATCAGGGCATTGGGAAAGGCAGGTCCAGGGGATTTGGGTGCTTGGGTCCAAAGGCGGCAAAATGGCACTTGGCCCGGGAGTTCTTTCATTGGTCAATAATCTTGATTTGGCTACCTGATTATCTTGCTTTAGTGTTGTGGTCATGAGGCCAGTGTCAGGGACCCACTTAACAGGGAAAAGTTCCCTATTTGGTGGGCCAAGGCCCCTAAGTTAAGCCCTGCTATTACTGAGCCAATGGGTAACATGATCATGGAAAGATGGCCTAAGTGACCTAGGTAGGCAAATCTTCCCAGCATAGAGCTGAAGCAACCAAGCATATAATACCCCACCACATATGTTAACAGGTAGAAGGAGGTGCAGGATATAACCAACAAAGGTTTGGCAGGAGGAGGAGTGAACAAACAACCATAATGGAATTTGCGTCCCCAGTGGCCGGAGAGGTACTTGAACCATCCATGGGCTAGTGATTCCTTTTGATGAGCATTGTTGGGAGAGGAGTTGTGCCAGTCAGTAGTGGGTGTTGGGTTCTCCAAGGCTAACACCACAGACAAGAAAGAAGCTAGAAACCAGAACAGGAATAGAATTCCTTTCATGGCTTCAAAATAGGATATCAGAAGGTAAGTGTTTGGCAGATGTGAAATAAAAGTCTTTATTGTTGGAACAACTAAGTTTGGTAAGACTTGCACACTTAAATAGCCTCTAAAATGGAGGCTGGGAAATTTAAGTGGATATTGGGGAAAATAAGAGGGATTTGCCAATGATTTTCATGAATATCATGGATAAAACTAATACCTGTAGCATATGGGCAATCAATTGAGTCTGAATACTATGTACAAGATTATAGACAGCAGAGAGGAAACAAACACCAACCACAAGATCAGAGTAATTTAAGCGGTGTATATGCTTAAACTTAAATTAAAGCGGATTCAGAGCCGTATTTGCCACTAGTGCTAGGATATTTGAGAGCAGCAACAAGGTTGGAGGCAGCCAATTGTCTGTCAAGCAGTAAGTGACATGTATAGTGTTGTTATTAACACTTGCAGAGGCAAACCCAAAGTTGAAATTCGAAGTCAAATGAATGAAACCTTTATAAAAGGTAATTCAAACTGAACTTTGGACTTAGAACTAACTGTTGACTTCATTTTAGGGTTCTGGGTTTGATCCCCGTCCCTGTCCAGGTTTGACCCAGTTCTTGATTTGTCAAATACTTTGTTGGCTTCTGGGAGATGTGAAGATTGCATAATTGGAGTTCTGTGAATACCAGATAAATAATTGTAGTCAGGGAATAATTCCCTAACAGCTGGGCTGCAGGCCCGTGCCTCTTTCCTGGGTTGGCTCCTGATTGGTTGCTGGTGTAGACTTCTAGTTCATGAAGCTAATAGTTGCTAAATCAGTACCTCCATTAGGCACTGTGATTAGTCTTCCATTTGGTGCAATAATTTCCTTGGTTTGGCTCATTTCACTGCATGGGCCAACATTCTCAGTATCAGCTTGTGGGGGCTTGATCTCAGAAAAGCGTGGGTGGGCGGTCCTGCGGTCCACAGGCCTGGCGGCCTGGGGGGGGTCCAGAGTCAGGGTTTGATTCCTGCTCCCAGGCCTGGGTTTCCAGAGAGGAAGAATTGTCAATCCTGACATTCTGGGGCACCAAGGTGCCTTCTTCTCAACCTATTCTTGTGGAAGGTGAGCCTGAGTGTGAGTTAAATTGCATCTTGGCTTCCTCAAATAATTGCTTCCAACTGGAGTATTTGGTATCTTGAAAAGGTTATACTGATTCCAAAAGTATGTGGGTTCTGCACTATGATTGCTCCCATTCCCCTGAGCTCATCCAAGAGTTCTATAATTGCAACCCAACAGCCATCGGTCATCCCAAGCTTACTCTGGCAGCAATGAAACTTTCTCCTGATCACAACATTTTCTCCCTGTCCCATCTTACTGATGGTGGTATTATGCCCTGGGCTAAAGTGGAGGGTAATGCCACGGTAGGTTCCATAATGCTGGGAATTATTTGCCTAATTCAAAAAACTCAAAAGGCGGGAAAGCTGTTAATAAAATTAACTGATTTGACAGATTTAACTCAAACAGTTGATCAAAAATGGGTTAATGCCGCTCCAGTTCACCATTTGGATTTGATTCCCCCTTGCAAGCTGACACTGATAAATTGACGTAATCTGATAGTCACTCAATACAATCTTATTTATCAGAATGGTCATCAGAAATTGGTCACACAAGGGTTCTTTGAAATCTGGACCAGGTACTCACTAGACAATGAAGAAGGAATAGGAGCCAAGGATCCGGGTGGTATTGCTTAGTCAAATTTTGATATATATGAGAAAATTTTCACTGTTCAACTCTTAAGAGTTGAGTCCCCCTAAAATTTTACTCAAATAAAATCAAATATTCTCCTGGTCTAACTTTATTTTATCATACATTCTGTGATTGGCCTGCTGAACTACATCCCCTATAATTTGATTCTAAGTCAAATTATCACCAGAAGATGGGGTCCTGCCGTCGGTACTTTGTTGCCGCCTCCACCCAATGGCAATATGATGTCCATGAATTCCAGAGTTCTACCCACCATATCTGAAGCTGAGACATTCATAGCCTCTCAATGTCCTGAATTTTACGCTGAAGTCTCTTTGATTCTCTCTCAGGTTATTTATCTCAGGCTCCTTTGGTTAGGGTTAATCATTTTGCTTAACCCTAATATATCTTTTGAAAATTTTACAAAACAGTATTTGAAGCTTTGTTGGTGGTTAATCATCAACTCTATGTGGATCTGGGTGGTGATTTCACCCCACCTGGAGACTGTTTCTTACTATCTGACCATTTCTGTCACAGATTGGATCTCTTTGCAAGTCAAATTGTTTACAAAGGGTTGCTCATAGTTTTGATACTGATTTAAGGAATTTTGTGTGATCTGGTTAAACTAATATCTCACTTAAGTTCAACAGCAATGATGGTATATTTTTTATACTTGCTAGTGTTTGAATAGTGGGGGCAACCCCCTGGCAAGGTTTGCACCAAGAGACCATGCACTACTTAACTTGGCTTCCCTGGCACTCTAAGCCAAATGTGGAAGTCAACTCAAATTACCAAACAAGAAAACATGGACCAATAACAACCTTGACCTGGTGGCAACTCAATTTAGTGCTCCGCTCATTAACAGGATCAAGCCACCCCCTTGTATGATCCAGATGATTGATCAACACAATCTTGTTCCTTTAAAAATGACTCACAACAACTATATAACCCCCATATTTCAATAAAGGCATTATCTAGTTTTCAAAACATTTTCCCTGTGTAACTCTGCTAATACAGTACAGTTACAATACTAGTTTATGGCTATCTTTTAATAAATGGTATCCAGCAAAAGCCATAGCTGGGCTTGTGGATTTATCTATTGATTTAAAATGGGGTTGCACTGGCCATCTAGTAGCCTTAAGTCTTCAACAGGAATCAACTATTTTATTCAAGCTTTATGATCAATTGCTAAGTGAATAGTTATTTGTAGACCTGTGAGTTTAATGATGAGGTTTATGGCTTTAATATGTGACATCTATCAACTCTTAAAATTTTGCTTCGTGTTGGATTTTCTATCTCCCAGCTGTCAGCCGGATTACCAGCTGAGCCAAATATTTAAGTCAAGCGCTGACGTCGGGGCTTCATTTCAAAAAGATTGATATGGTTTAGCTATTTCTATTTGTCGGCTACATCCAAAGCCTGCCCCTTGTGAAAAGAGTTGCTATCGGTGTTCTACAAAGCTGAAGTCGAAATAAACTTGCTTGGCTGATGACTGCTAGATAGCCTGAAATACATAAATAAACGAGCTACATCTTTTCTACAAGCCGTCATAGATTTTCGAGAGTCACCAGGCCAGAACTTAAAATCAACTTATTGGCTTCATTCATAGCTTATCAAATGGGAAATCAGTTATCCGGTTCTATCCCATCAACTTCAACCGCTGGGATAGATTCTTATATCGATGAGCTGAACGGTTTGACCTACATTCGAAGGTATTTAGAGCTTGATGATCAAAATTTAAAAGACAAGCTGGACCATATAATTTTATTTTTGAGAACTTACTTGCAACTTACGGGTTTTAATATAGAAAACACGAGTTACAAAGGAAAATTAAAATAGTCTATATTTACTTTCTTCACTATAGAATCAACCATAGGCTTAGGCTTTACTGAGAAACTTAACTTCATTATTTTATAGATAAAGGAAAAAAACACTTGGGTTTATAATTGATTAAAATTTTGTAATCCCAGCCGGAAGCTCATAGTTTTTATTGAAGAGCTGGAGCTTATTCGTGAAATTTTCTCAGGGAATATTTCTACTGGTCATATTTCTCTTTTTATTTTAAGGAAATGTTTTGATGTCTTTTTATCATCATTTTTAACCCTCGATACGCTTTAGTTTGGGGAGTGCTCGATTTCTCAAGACTATTCAAGGCGGCAGTAAAGCCGGTCCAGTTGTCATCAAAATTTTAGTGAAACCTTCGCCTAACCTTTCTTTCCGCCCATATATCCAAGCACTTAAAGGTAACATCTGCAGCCGTGATTTCATATAACGCAAACTTATCAATAAGTCTGGTATTTTGAAAATTGTATTTGTCTTGAGTGGTTTCGAAAGAATTCCTTAAAAACCCACTTATATGAGTCTCCCCCTGTAATCTGTAAATAAATATCGTGGCTGTTTTGTGGTTGAAGAAGATAACGAAAGAATATTCATTGCCTTTGCAAGATATTGATTCCACTTTGAAGTTATATCTAAACACACCTTTTTCTTTGAACAGAGTTATTTTTCTTTAATGTAAAGTTTCAATTGAGAAGTTAATAAACTAGGCTGTTTTAAGTTAAGCTATTACTTTACTCAAACCATCCAAATAGCCGAACAAGAAGCTTTGCGCACCGCTTCAAACGTCTTTTCTTATCAATGCCAATTGGAAACAGACCGAGCAGTTTATGTCGTTCGACAATACTTACATGCCTCTTTATATGACCGAATTAGGTATTTCTTAACTTTTATCAATGCTCACAACTCCAGTACTCGGCCTTTTCTAATTCTGGTTGAAAAGAAGTTTATTACCTTTCAGCTTCTTCGTGCCCTTGCAGATTGTCATGCTCGGAAGGTAACGCCGTACATTGAAGCTGACTGACACTTGGAAAGGTTTGCCATGGAGATATAAAAACTGAAAATGTGCTTGTGACGAGCTGGAATTGGGCTTACTTAAGTGATTTTGCAAGCTTTAAGCCCACATATCTTCCGGAAGATAATCCAGGAGACTTCTCTTTTTTCTTTGACACATCTAGCCGTCGCTCTTGCTATCTCTCCCCCGAAAGGTTCTATGACCCTGTTCGTGAGCCAGGCAAGGCTGTTCAGGCAGGGGCGTTGCCTGGCCAGTCACCTGGTCTGCACCCTTCCATGGATGTATTTGCAATGGGTTGTGTAATTGGCGAGCTCTTTCTTGAATCTTCGCCTACTTTCCTGTTATCGCAGCTGCTGAGCTACAAACGAGGAGAATATGATCCAGCAGCCGCTCTTCAACCCATCGAGTGCCCAGAAATTCGCAGCCTAGTGCTACATATGATTCAGTCCAACCCTGCCGATCGGCTTTCAGCTAGCGAGTATCTGGAGAAATGGTAAGCGTTTGTGTTGTTTGATTAAAGCTCCAGGTGCGCCTCAGGAGGAGCGTTTCCTTCTTATTTCTCTTCGTTTCTTTACCCTTATCTATCGGGATTGACGGATGCTTCGGTGGCGAGTGAAAGGCCGGAGCTTCAAAGTGATGCACGCATCCTAAAGTTAGCCAAAGACTTTGAGCGGATAAGCGGGCTGTTTGGGTTCGTTGCGTTAGAAGGAGAGCCTGAGGATCAGTTAGAACTTCGTGATGCTTCTGACAGTCAAAGCAGCTTGGCAGGTAATCCAGATCGAGGACAATGCTAATCCTCTAGAGGAGGGAGCGGTGCTCTTGGGTTCCGTCTTAATGGCTCTGACACGCAGTTGCGCACTGCCTTCTTCCCAAATCCAGGGACTAGAGATGTTGTTAACTTCCTCTGTGCACTTGCCTGACAACCTGAAGTTGGACCGTGCCATTCCTTACCTTTTAGGGCTGTGCTTCGAGAGTAGCAGCGGCTTAGTGCGTGCACACTCACTCACAGTGCTCATTCAAATCCTAGCATCAGTGAATTCGCTTAATCCCATTAATTTCCCGCTGTTTTCTGAGTATCTGCTGCCCCATCTGCGGCGGTTGGTAAATGATCCAGAAGTAATGGTGCGTGTGGCATATGCACGCAACATCGCCACTCTTGCTCAGGTGGCTGCGCGCTTTGCTCGCCTTACCGAGGAAGCCGCTTCAGAGGTTTCAGTTCAATCAAAGGCTCCTGCTGAAGACGAACAACTTGGACTTCTGGATCAGGTTGTTTCTCTACTCATTGATCCCGATAGTGGGGTTAAGCGCGCGCTTCTTGGCTCCATGCCCAAACTATGTGTCCTGTTTGGTCATGCAAAGACCAATGATGTTCTTTTGTCGCACATGATCACCTACCTCAACGACCGCGACTGGATGCTACGATGGTAAGCCTTGCCATGATCCTTAATAACGTCAGTTCTTTCTTTGAAGACATTGTCGGTGTGGCTGAGTTTGTAGGGAGGCAGTCGCTCGAGGAGTATATTCTGCCGCTTATGATCCAAGCAATCACAGGTATTTCACAGGCGTTTCGCGTTTGAAAATCTAACCGCCAGATGGCGAGGAATTTGTGGTTGAAAAGGTGCTGTGCTCCTTGACTTGTCTGGCTCGCGCGGAACTTTTCTCCAAAATGACACTTTGGGAACTAATCACTGTTGTTACGCCTCAACTGGGACACCCCAACATCTGGGTACGCAACGGTAATAAGCTGATAAGATCTAAGCCAACTATTTAGCTGCTGCCTCCTTTGCCTCGGCAGCTTCTTTCCATTTGACATTTGTTGACCAACTCTGCGTGTTGGCTCCTTCTATGGAACCCTTTCTACGCTATCCACCGCTTGAGTATCCCACAACTCCTGCTGATGTAGTAAGGGCATTGGGAACCCCCATCCCCCGAGTTATATTTGACGAAGCTCTCAACTGGGCAGCGGCTTCTCTTCAAATGTGGGATATTCTCCAACGAAGAATTTCAAAGCAAGCCATGTCTGTGTCTGGTGTGGATGCCGACTGGCTACGACTGCTCGATAGCCTTCGCTGGACTCCTTTTGATGAGCAAAGGATATTAGCCATGCGTGAATGCATTGTAAAGCTTGCCAAATCAACTTTAAGTAGCCGCCGGCGCACTAATCCTTCCGCTTCATCCCTAGGCACTGAGGTAAGACCTTGTAAACTCACTAATTTTCAGGAGCCTATCCATCTTCAAAGCCTAGGGGTGAATCCCCATACTGAGTTTTTTAGCAGCCCGAGTGCCAACTCTAGCCTTCATGCCAGCTCTTCGGTATTTTTTATTTCACACATGTACTTACTCACCCTAGCGTAACCGACCGATTGAGCCCAAGTAAGCCTTCACCCTAACCCTAACCCAAGTAGTGGAACGCATCGCGTTTCCCTTCGCGCCAACCACAGCACTCGCTTGATGTCAGGACGAGCAAACAGCTTTCACGATGGAGAGGCTCATCACTTGGGAATCGGGGAGTTAGCATCGAGGGGCAGGTCTTTCTCTAGCAACTCTACACTTCCTGATCACCAGGCAGACTCCGTCAACTCACCTGTTCCTGTTATCCTGAATCTTATTCAACCCAATGCCCCGCGATTCAAAGATGATAAGCAGCAGGAAGGATTCCAGAAGGGGCCTGATCCACGCTCATGTATGCCATCCCCTATCTTTGCTCTAACCTATGATCAGTTGCACTAAACTCCAGCTTGCGAGCTCTGCTGCATAAAAAAGAATGTGAAGCTTTCCCTGCGCCTCAGGCAGACTTTGGACTCTTTATCCCCAACCAGCCTTCCATTCCCACTCAGAACATGATAGCGTCTACCATTGCTTTGAAATCCCGTTTGTTGGGCGCAGACCGCTCGGTTGCTTCCCGCAATGCGATCAGCACTGGTGGAAGCTGGGTTCCTGAAGGTAAACTGGTGACGCATCTTACAGAGCACAAAGGGGCGGTCAATGCTGTGCGCGTTGCACCTGATCATCAGTTCTTTGTCTCAGGAAGCGATGATGGCACTGTCAAAGTGTGGGATGCCCATCGCTTAGACCGGCCAATTACTACCCGCTCACGCCTGACTTACTTTAAGCTGGGTGGACGTGTGACATGCCTTACTTTTCTTCGGAACTCATACTGCGTAGCAGCGGCCAACGATAAAGGAGACATTCATATCTTTAGGTAACATGCATACATGGCTTTACTCACCACTTAGGATTGAACTAAGCCCTGGCGAGCCCACCTCGACTTACTCCAAATGTACTACATTGCGCCTTCTCCAGTTAGAGTGTGAGCATGCTCTCGCCATTGATCATCTGGCTTCCGAGGACAAGTCGTTGCTGATCTTTACCACTAATTTAGGCAACATATGTTGCTTTGATCTCCGGTCTTCTAAGCTGAAATGGAAGGTGACCAACCCTCTTAGCTACGGTATGTCCAAATGCTATACTTTATTAACTGCTCAGGAACTATCATGTCTTTTGTCATCGACCCTCAGGCCAATTGGCTGCTTGTTGGAACAATGAAGGGTATCCTTGTTCTCTGGGACCTTCGCTTCCTAGTTTCTCTTCGCCATTGGCTCCACCCTTCTCAGTGCCCTATTCGTCAGCTACACGCCCACAGCTCCCGTCAGGTATGGACTGTCGCAGGACGTTACAATGAAGTTTCGCTTTGGGACATTTCTCAACTCGAGTGCAAACGTGTCGTTATGGCTTCAGTATCTTCCATCAACCAGTTATCAGAAATCTCCCTCAAGGTAAATGCATACTTGGCTGTTCTAAATCCCAAGCCTTTACAAGTTGGTTCTGAAGAAGAACTTCTTTGTTGCTCTTTAGACCAGCTGGAGCCCCCCAATGCATTCCCTGACCATCCGCCTCATCCGACGACGTTAGCATTGGCAGTTCTAGGAAATGATGCCATCGTCACTGTCGGCACTGACCAAACCATTCGGTATTTCAACCTCAGTAGACCAAGCCGTTCATTCCATATTCTGCCCAGCGTTTATGTTTCTTCGAATGAAGATGGTGCCGTCTATAGGATGGTTGAACATGATGCCGTCCCTGTGCTTTTTGAAAGCGGGGTCCCTGCCTCCCATTCAATGGAATCTCCCCGCTCGAGCAGTAATTCAACTGGAACCTATAAAGACTACAGTTCACACATGAACAATGGCCCGGACAGCCTTCCACGCTTATCATCCCGGACGTATGCAAGCACTACATCCCGCTCTTCCGTACATCCCACTATACTTTCACATCACCACCTTCTCCAGCGCCCACATCTTGATGCCATCACTGATGTCCAACTTCTATCGTTTCCTACTTCCCTCTTAATCACTGCTGATCGCTCAGGAGTGATCAAGATTCTTCTTTAGTCAGATTTCCATTGCTTCATTCTCCCTGACTGACATCAATACTTTATCTTGTATCATTTAAAAATATGAAAACTTCCTAAACCCAATTCCAACACAAACTCCTATAAAATTCAGCATCTGACTATTTTAGAACGGTGGTTTTAAGTGATACCATATCTTATTTTTGCTTCGTTTGGCTTAAGAGTAAGGCTTCTATTTTCCTTTTAAAGTATTTCGGGGTTTACAGTTGTGTAACGGCATCAGTCAGAATTGCAACATCATCTTTATTTTCTTAGGCGCTACTCAATAAATTACTTAAGTACCCTTCTCTTTCCCTATCCCATCTGGACTCCCAACTAGCCCAGCAAACAGGAACGATCTGGGGAAACCGTCCAACAACTTAAATGGCAGCAAATCAGCAGAATAGAAAAGGTTCCTTAAACAGCAAACCCGTTTAACCAACCCGTCCAAGAACTGCAGACCAGCTTACCATACCATCTGTCCAGAAGGAATCTGATACATCCTAACATCAGGAACTCCCAGGAGGAACCCATGACTTTGGCATAGACAGCAGCCCTAAAGACCCACAGGGACGCTGAGTCTTACCGGACCCATGACCCAGAAGGTATGGGTCCTCGCATAATGCATCTTGGGGAATGGTTCTGTTCACCTCTATACTTCTAAATAAAGAATTCCACTGTACAATCACAGCACCCCTGGCTCTATCTTCCAATACATAAGTTTCAAAGCTGTGGCGCTGAGCAAAATCAACTCAGATGCAAACAAAGTTGTAACCCAGGGAGATTATACTGATCAACAATAGATCTGGGTCCACTTTGATTCCAGCCCATGCTATGTCAATTTCATCAGCATCTGTGGGCTCATTTCACCTACATGTGGTTCAGCTTTGCTTACCACCACAGCTTTGAAACCTACTATATATAGGGTAGCAGAAGGACTGATGAGAAAGGGCAATCCCTAAAGGCAAGTCCAAAGAAAGTTTGGGATAATCTATACCCTTCTTTGTTTTTAATAGGTATAACTTTCAGGGATTCCTTCCCTGACTCCATTAATCTTATATGATAATGTGGTTAATAATGTCAAGATACAGCAACACAACAACAAATTATTTGACACCAGTTTGTATTCTAGCCTTGATCCCAACGGGAATCAAACCCGGAACCCTCATAAAGAACCTATCTTTAATGCAGAATCAACTATGCAACTTACTTTACCTATTTATAATCACTCAATTGAATCAGTTTTTGCTTTCACACTTCAATTTGAGTTCAAAAAAGTTAATAATTTAAGTGATAATGTCACTTACCGCTCTGCCTTTGATTAGCTGCCTTGGGCTACCTTGCCGCTCACAGACCCACTGATACTATATGAAACTGAGGCTCTGTACTTGATTTCTCATGATAGTCATCTTATGCACTGCTCAGTTGTATCTGATCTTGTGGCTTGCCTTTTTCCCTCCCTTTTAACTATGAGATTATATAATCCCTCTAGTCTCAAATCAAGGCCAATATGACACAGGTATTAATTTCATCCGTTATATTCATGAAAATCATTGGTAAATCCCTCTTATTCCCCCAATAACCACTTAAATATCCCTGCCTCCATTTTGGAGGCTATTTAAGTGTGCAAACCTGATCAATTTTATCTGTTCCAACAATAAAGACTTTCTCTATTCCATATTTGCCCACACTTATCTCCTGATCTCATAATTTGAAACCATGAAAGGAATTCTATTCCTGTTCTGGTTTCTAGCTTCCTTCTTGCCTGTGGTAATAGCTTTGGAGAACCCAACACCAACTACCAACTGGCACAACTCCTCTCCCAACAATACTCATCAAAAGGAATCTCTAGCCCATGGTTGGTTTAAGTACCTCTCCGGCCACTGGGGACACAAATTCTATTATGGTTGCTCTTTCACTCCTCCTCCTCCAGCAGAGCCTTTGTTAGTTAGACCTTATGCCTCCTTCTAATTTTTAACATATGTGGTGGGGTATTATATGCTGGGAAGATTTTCCTACCTGGGCCACTTAGGTCATCTTGCCATGATCACGGTACCTATTGGATCAGTAATAGCAGGTCTCAACTTAGAGGCCTTGGCCCACCACATAGGGAACTTGTTCCCTGTCAAGTGGGTCCCTGACAATAACAAGACAACTGGTCCATCTTCCCATATTGATTCTGGAAGCCTGTATGCTCCTCTAAGGAAGCAACTGAAGCAGCATTAAAGTGTAACAGTGTATGGCCAAGTCTAAGGTGGTTCATATAGAGTAGCTCTAGCATGGTACAGTATACTAAGGGCAGTTGGCCCAAGCCATCAGTCAAGTGTATAGTGTGGCAGCTTTCAACACCTGTCCCTCTTTAAGAGCAGAGACAAGTGCCTTCCTGGGCTACAGCCCAGGGCCAATAGGCTTGGGATATCTTTTATGAAGAAGAGATGATTAACAATGTTGGTTGGTTAATCCAATCAGATCTTTCCAAATACAATTGACTGCTAGGCTGTTAATCTTATGTAAGGCACTCTATTTATAGCAAAGAGTACATTTGTGGCATTGAACAAGGGTCCACTACCCTCTACAACAGGAGATAGCTCTCCAAGCTGTAGGGTAGGGTGTCAGGAATGACAATTTGGATGCTCCTAAATCTCAAAATACGGAACCAGAGTTGAACCCTGGGCAAAACCCTTTGCAGACCTCCAGACCCATGGGCTGGGAACCCAATAACCCACTACTGTTTGATAAAGTTGTTACCAGCCTGCCAGGACCCAAACCCTTAGCCGTCCTGCAGGATTCTGCAAGCAAACCGCCAGTGCCGAGCGCCACACTGCCATCTGATACCCCCGATGCCAACCTGCCCAAGCCCAGAAAACCCAACCAGGTAGTGAAGCCTGACACTGTGGTATAAATACCTGCCAGGCTGAGATCAACCCCCATCATCATTTTTAAATAAAGGTTATGAGATATTGGTTTTCCCAATTATTGCTGTATTTTATTCTTGTCATCTGCCAGTTAACTCAAAGATCATCTGAACCCCCTGCCAGCCTGCCAGCTACGTACTGCCTGCCTGGTGCTCCCTTTGGTCCTGTCCATTTCACAGAGTACCCCTTAAAGCCTGAGTACAAGGACTACACCACTGAAAAAATACTAGCCCAGGGTCCCTTGGCCAGAACTACAGAGCTAACCAGATACAACCAAGAAGGCCCTTGGTACGTTACCAAACCCCGCCTGTTCAGAGATAAATACAACTTCCTTCCTGCCTACTAAATGGACATGGAACCACCCTTCACCCCAAACCAATGCCTGCCTCCGCCACCGAGCTCCCCCTGGACCATACCAACAAGCTTTTTGATATTGTATACATTACTCTCACGGGAATAATTGATACTATTGTCCCTGCCGCCGGTCCATGGTTGTGGGTGGGCAAGTCAATGTCCTACCTCATTAAGTTAGCACCAATCCTTTGGTGGGCCCTGTCCACCCAGTCCGCAACCCGCCAGTTCCCAAACACTAGCAAGCCGGCCAGTCAGGGTTGGTTCCCTGACATAGGAGTTGGGCAAGAACCAGGAAAGCACAAGGTAGCTGGCCCCTGAGACAGGATACAAGACAGGAATAAGGACACCAGACAGTAGCTAAGGACTGCAAGTGGGGGATTCCAACCATCTTCTCTAAGGAGATACTATTAAACACTCAAATAAATAATAGGTTAAGGTTACTTTATTTTAGAAATAAATGTTAATCAAACAATTAACTTGGGATTTTGCTAAGAGTTCTTATACTAAGAAGGGTTGAATTGGGGGTACAGACTTAAGGATTATGAGACCAGGTGTAATGTTTCTCATGCAGTTGCACAGATCATGGTGCAGGTTACTTTTAGATTCATTATGGTGCTGAATTCCTGGAAGATTGTGCTTGCATCTTCATTGCTGTAGGGCATGAGAACAACTGATAGACAATTATTTAAACAACAGTAACCTAGGTTATCCAAATTTAGAAGTTGGAATAGGTCTTCATCTATTGGATAACTGTTGTCAATGAAGTGATTCCTGACATATTAGGGCAGTTTTCTGGTAGCCCAACTCTTAATGTAATCTTCTAGATACTATATTTTCAGCTGTACTTCTGGCAGCCCTTTAGTTCTAGGATAAGGTGACAGCAAGGATAGCTATACATGTAAGCTGCATATGCAAAGGTCCCTTGGAGGTGCAATCATTGATTGCACAGTGGGCACAGGTTTTATCTCCCCTGAGAGGAATATTTTGATCTATACCAGGAGACAGTTTGGTGGTTGGTTTATCTATTCTTCCTTCCAGAAGGCTGCATCTTTATTTTAACCTTGGGGGCTTCTATTCAGCTTGCAATCCACCTTATTTATGGGATCCTTAAACAAGCCAATATCCCAAATTACCAACACATTTAATAACTATAATAGAGAATCAAAATTATTGTGCATGTGCTTCTGTGAAGTATACAGTACATTGGTCTTTAAATCAGCAACAATTGGGGAAACCAAACCATGTGTAATCAGAATAGGCATAGACCCAAACAACCCTCAAACATCTGTATGAATTATACACCCTGCTTACAGGAATCTGCATCATAATGGGAGAACAGTGTGAGTATTAGAAAGCAGGTCAGGGAGAAACAAGACCTTGCTCTTGGCTATAAACAAACTGTGATCTGAGCAACAACCAGAACAGCTGTCACCAACTGTTCCTGGGAGGTCATGAGTTAAGGGATCAATGGAACACCCTGAAGCAACAGATAAACCAAGTGGCCAGAGCTACTAACAAACTTCAAAATTTCATCAGGTTCAAGAACAATGACAAAGAGTGGGTTACAACTCTTGCATCCATTTAAGGGAGGGGATAGGATTGGGGTGGGAGGTTAGATGTCACCAGACTGATCAACCAACAATACAAGGGATATGAGTGCATTCCCTGAGACAGAAAGATCTGGACAAGTTTAAAGGGACAGGATCAAAAGGAACCCCAAATCAACTAAAATTGAGGGACCTGCTTTGGATGCACATATCACCACTCCCAGCCGCCCTCACACATGATATTTAGCCAGGAGTTTCCCTTGGGTGGGGCATCTTCAGAATAATTTAGAATTAATGGTGTGAGAGCTTTTTCTTGGGCTTTTTTGGTAAATCTTTGGGTAAATATCCTGGAAAAATTTGGTAGAGATCCCCAAGCATTTGGTGAGGATTGAAGTGGAGGCCCAATAGGAAGGCTTAACTTTACAATCATGACTATTATAGCATTGAAGGAGTTTGATAAGGGCAGCTCTACAATGTAGTCCACAGAGACTATTTTTTTGCCAGAAGGTACATCTAGGGGTCTTAATATGCCTTCAGGTTTGTTTCTGCAGGTTTTGATCCTTTCACAGGTCTCACATCCCTTCAGGTAAGTGGCTACATCTCAATTAATTCTGGGTCAGGCAAAGCTCCTGTTTAGGCTCCTGAGGGTTTTAAGTCTTCCTGGATACCCTGCCATCTCTAAGTTGTGTTAGTCTCTGAGAATGTCTTCTGGTTGTTCCTTCAGGTATATAGATCCACTTATGGAGCATCAGTGTAATGCCTTTCATTAATTAGCCTTTCTTATAGTGTGCACAGTCTAGGGATTTGGAGAGGTTAGTAACTATGAATTTTGAGGAATTGTTGAAGGTCTTGGGGCTTAACACATCTGGTTTGCTGTATTTGATCTTTAGTTAGTTCTGGTGGATCCTCAAGCTGACTAGATCCAGGAGGACATGGGTGCTGTGATCTCAGGCTTTGGTGTGTGTTGGTACTAGTTCTGCTCTTCTGCTTAGCACATCAGGGACTATGTTAACCTTCTCAAGTTTATATTAAATAGTGAAGATGTAGTCAGCCAGTTTGAGAGCCCATCTGACTTTTTGTTGATTCAAGTGTCTTGATTTGAAAAAGTAGACTAGGTTCTTATTCTCTGTTAGGACCTTAACAGGGGATTCTGCACCACATAGTTATCTCCTTCAATGTTTCAAGGTCTTAAAGATTGCAAGCATTTCTTTTTCACATATGGGGTAGTTCCCTTCAGCAGAAATCATCTTCTTCAAATAATATCCTACAGGATGTAGCATACCATTCCCTCCTTTCTGAAGAAGGACTCCCCCCACCACAAAGTCAGAGACATCAGTCTCAAGGACATATGGCTTGGTGGGGTTGGGCATTGAAAGGACAGGAGTGGAGGTGAACACTAACTTAAGGGCCTCAAACGCTGACATGAA
Organism: Entomophthora muscae; assembly: GCA_014839935.2. Classification (NCBI taxonomy): domain Eukaryota; kingdom Fungi; phylum Entomophthoromycota; class Entomophthoromycetes; order Entomophthorales; family Entomophthoraceae; genus Entomophthora; species Entomophthora muscae. The sequence goes on from QTSX02003755.1 coordinate 17,077, forward strand.
TTCCAGGGATCAAACAAACAGGACTTTTTCAGAGCAGAGGCGGGTCAGAGGCAGAGTAATCAGAGAAAAGTTTGGGATGAAATCTCTGCAATAGTTTGCCAACCCCAATAAACTTATAGCTTCCTTTCAGCATGTGGGCATGGGTCAGCTGGTTACTGCATCCATTTTTTGCTGTGCCATTTCAAATCCTCTATACTTGATTAGGTAGCCAAGGGATTCCACTTTGGGTTAAAAAACTCACACTGCTTGAGTTTGGCATGAAGGTTGGCTTAGGATAGTTTCTCCAGGATAAATTATATTTGGCACATGTGTTTCTAATGATTCTTGCTGTAGATCAGGATCTTGTTGAGGTTGCTACAAAAAACTGATCAAGGTATTTTCCCAACACAGTATCCATCATTTGTTGAAAGATACTGAGGCGTTGCACAGCCCAAACAGCATTACTTGACATGGTAGTTTCCATCAAATCAGGTATTATATGTCCTAACCAGAAAGACAAGAAATTAGGGAAGCAGTTAACCAATTTAACCAAGTTGATGAAGCTAAATCAACCTGTTGATTATAAATAGGTTACTGCCTCTCTGGTTTGCCAGCAAAATATTATTACCCAAGGAAGATTGATACTGATAAATAGATATAATCTAAGGGTCACCCAATACAACTTTGTTTATTGAAACAGTCATTAAAAATTAATTACACAAGGAGTTTTTGTGTGCTGGACAAGGTACTCTTGGAATGAGACAGAATAGAAGCTGTAGATTCAGGTGGTATTGCTTGGTCAGAAATTTTGGTACATATTGGAAAATTTTCATTGTTCAACTCTCAAGAGTTGAGTCTTTCCTAAAAAATTATACTCAATAAACTTAGATTATCTCCTGGTTAACAGTTATTTAAAATGCATCCTGTAGTGGGCCTGCTCTGCTACATTGCTTAAAACTTGATTCTAGATCAAATTGTAATGGGAGGATGGGGACCTTGCTTTGGGCTCCACATTGTCTATGCCACCTAATGTTACGCCAATGACCACCAATCTTGGAATCTTTGCTCCAGAATCCAAAACTAAGACTGTTACCACCTCTCAAAGTCCTGAGTTCTATTTATAGAATTCCTTAATTTTGTCACAGGATATTTATCTAGGGCTACTTTGTTTGGTTTTAATTATCTTGTTAAATCCCAGTATATATTTTGAAAATTTCACTAAACAGTATTTGAAGATTTGATGGTGGTTAATTATCAACTCATTATGGATTTGGGTTGTTATTCTGCACCACTTAGATGCCTCTTTATATTATACAGCAATTTCTGTCACATTACTAGGTACTTGTAAATGCTATATCAGGTCTTGAAGGCAGTTTTTTACTTGTTGCTGTCCATGATGTGTATTTGATTAAAGTTGTCATGGAGGCTAATCTTGGAATAACCTTGGGCCCCTGTGAGGATATCACACATGTCATTAGTGTTTAGAATGGGATTTTATTCTTTATATCAATTTTGTTCAAATTTTGGTAGTTTATGAAGGGGTGTATTTCACTGTTTTTTTCTACAAAGAGCATTAGATATGAACAGGGTGCCTTAAACACTCTGATGAATCCTTTAGAAGACATCTCCTTGAGGTAGGCCTTGAGAGCTACTTTCCCTCAATGGTTGTAGCTATGGATTGACTCATGGATTGATTGGGTGCCTGGTAGGAGGTCAATGTCATGATCATATATGGAGTATTGTGAAAGGTGAGTGACAGCGTGCTATATAAAAATGTTGTTTTATTTCTCTAAGGTGACAGTGAGGACTTCCACACTGGGCTTTATTTTGATAGTCAGGATTTTGTGGGTGGGTGGTGCTTTGGTGTTGAGGCAAATAGATACTGTGTTGTTGTTCTTGTGATATCACAAGGTGACTGTCTGGTTTTGATAGTTGAAGATGAGGCTGTGCTTGATCAACTAAGAGTCTCCGATGATCAGGGGGTATGGTAGTTCTCTCAGTAGAATGAGGGACAAAGAGTAGGTGTTGTCCTCTATTATCAAGAGCAACTCCTGATTGCATTTGTATCCTTCATCTCTGGTGCTATTTACCATGATGATTTGTAGGTAGTTTTTTGAAGCTGATAGCCCTAACTCTTGTTCTAGGTATGTATCAATGAAGCTATCATTGGCTCCAGTGTCTATTAAGTCCTTTTTTAGCAAGAAGTTCCATAAATTTTGACCAAACACAAGGATAAATTTATAAGACTGAGAAATAGAGTTTATTTGAGCCAGCAAGATTGATACGCTTTCTTCTTGAGGCAGGCTCTATTTAAGTGGCCTGCCTTATTGCAATGGAAGAAAAGCCTCTTGTGGGAGTGTCTCTGAAGCTCCTCAGGGATCATGTCAGTTTTTTTGGTATCAGGGCTTTTCCAGGGCAATGCAGAGTTGATCCATCATTTTCTTGGTTCATAATTAAGCCTTTACGCAGGGAAACAAGCTCATCAAGGCTAAGAGTGTAAAGTTACTCCCCCCTTTGGCCCTGGATAGAACAATCTTTCCTGTTGTACTAAGAAAACCTCCCAAAGTCCAGCCAAACTGCTCAATTTATTTGAGAATTTAGCCCACATTGTTGATGAAAGTTTTTAGTGGCATACCCTTAGATTCTCCTGCTTTCACAGTCCCTCCCTGGGAGGAAGCACTTATCAGTTTGGATTATTTATTGGTTTGGTGTCACTGTTGTTAAATAGTATTAGAAACAGCCAATCAAAACAACCCACATTAGTTCCCCCAGATTTAAATGGATCTCAAAAATCACAATTACACCCCAGCCAATAAAGTAGTGATTTGGAAACTAATATGAAACCCTCCAGCCCCCCTGGCTTTGCCAGCAAATTTTTCTCCCCCAACCAATCAGGTTGATCAAAAAGTGTCAGGTGACCACACAACCTGAAAGTATTCCCTTAAGGTCAAGCAAGGGGACTTTGGTCCCCTGCTTGTTCATTCTTTACTCACATTAAAATTACTGGTTTTACTAAATCATTCTTGCTAGATTAGCCTCATAACTTTGAGCTCTCTATATTGCAGAGTGCCAGTAATAATTCTTTATACTTTTATCTTTATTTCAGTCCCTTGGGTTTTTGTTGCCTTTCTGTATCTGTAGAATCTAGCATTAGTGTATAGTCTTATACTAGCTTACTTACGCTTTTGAAACCTGACTTTGAATCTAGTTTGCTATTTAAAAGTTAGAATGAATTTTTACTATTACCTAAAATTTTACTGGTTTTTGCACCAGTTCAATCCTGCTTTTCACATTAGTTCTTTTAAAGCCATCTGTGACTTGGTACAAGGCCACTCCAAGGCCCAGACTTTGATTTATCTCCCTGGATATATAACTACTATAGTTTGCTTTATTTCTACCAATTTCAAGACTCCAAATTACATCAAAGAGTTTGAATTTTTGTACAGATTCTGAAAATGATAGCCACAGTCCTTAAATTTGTGGTATTTTTCTTGGCCCCAGTGCTGTTGTTCATTTGTACCACTTTTCTTGACCTCTGGCATTACCTCTCTTCCTCAGCCCACATGGTGGGAGATGATCCTTTCAGACTTTTGCATTTTCTGGATGATCTTCCTGACTAGGATATTAACTTCCTCTCCTCCAAAGAAGCCCTAGTCAAAAACCTCACATGTGATAATCTAGATTTCTACTCCCCTATTCTCAACTCAGACGCTCCTCCTGCTAAGGAATCACTTGTGGCTCCTCCTCCCCAGTTATATGAGGAGATTTCTGACCTTCACAAGTCACCAGAAGCCCCAGGGAGTACCCTCATGTGTGCCCCCTGGTTTCTCACTATATTGGGGCTGATGGGATTGAATGGCAACAGCCCCCATGTCAACATTAAAAATATTGAAAGTGGCCATGTCAACACTTTTAATGTCAACGCTATAGTAAAGTGACAACCCGGTTTTACTTAATGTCGTTTCCTGGATGTCAGCACTTTTTTAATTAACAAAACACTTTACCCTGAACATTTTTAATAAAAAAATATATTTTAAAATACATTATTATACTGAAATGACCCCAGAGAGTTTAAAGCTGCAATAAAAAATCACTGAAAGTAATAAAAAATAGAAGGTATAAGCAAATATTTTTCAGTTTACTATGTAAATTACACTCTTTATTATAAAATTATTTTTTATTCCCATAAAAATTAAAATTCCAATGAACCAAAAATAAAGATATTTTATATATCATAATAACTACAAAATATAAGAAAATTCTAGTTTTTAATTTATTATACTTTATTTAAGCATAACTGAAAATATCTCATACCTTAAAGATAAATTAACAACATATAAGATATTTCTTATTAAACCACATTGAAACTGTATCTGAAACTTACCATTTATACATAAATGATTATTACACTATAAATAAATTAAAAAATTAAAAGTTTAAAAGTAAAAAATATACAGGCAAAGCAAGTTTTATTAAGCTAATTAAAGCCACCAGCAAGAGCAGTGGTAACGTCCTCAAGGTACTTCTTAATTTCTGCCACCTTGTACTTTTTCTTTACCACCTTCTGAACGTCCTCCTGGTAGTCCTTCTCCTTGGAATTTTGCTTCTTGAGGGCCACCCAGTTGGCCAGGTTGCAAAACTTGGAGACAGTCCGGGCCTGCTCCTCCTGCAGCTTCTAAAAGAACTTGTTATATTTGGGGTTGGACCCAAACTTCAGCTTCAGGTGCTTGTGCCAAACCTCAAGGCTAGAGGTGGTCTTCATCTCCCCCTTGAGGCAGGCGCCCTGGTAATTCCAAGGGGCAGTGGCCCCGCTCTTACCTCTCTGGGCAGTCACCTTCTTGCCCACTCATTGCCGCTCAAAGTAATCCAAGTAACCTTTGAAGATGGTGGAGTGCTTCTTCACGTAAGCATCTTCCAGGAGGGCCTCAAAGCCAAGCCAAGTATGCTCTGGGCGCACAAAAGCTAAAGCAGCAAACTGAGTCAAGGCAAAGCGGCACTTCCCCTTATCATTGTTAAGATACTTCTTGAAAAGGTCCTTCTCACTCTTGAGATTATTGATGAGGGCCTGCCTAAAATGGAAGAAGAAGCCCTGGACTTCTCCATTGAAGGTGGCCTCAAAGGCTCTGAACTGAGCTTGCTCAAAGACCATTATGATAACCTTTGGCCCAAGTGAGCGCGCATGAGCTAGCTGCTCAGCGGCTAGGGTCAACTCATCTTTCTCAGCAGAGGAGGGATTTTCCCTTGTGGCATGAGTGGGAGGGGGGAGCTAGTTTGTGGGAAGGGAGATCAAAGCATCCTGGACAATCTTGAAGGCTCTGGTGAGACTTCAGTCTTGGAACCAGGAAGAAGAAAGAAGACAAGGGGGATAACCTGGTCATTGAACTGCCCATGCAGGACCCAAAGCTACTTGAATAGGGAGGGGCAAGTAGCAAATGTGCTGTTGCACAACCAGGTGGTAGCAGTGTTCAGCTGCTCCAGGTTTTGGGTTGTGTCATAGGCTATAATCATATCCTCCACTTCCTGCCCATTGTCATGGAGCAGGAACATCTCACCATTCTCAGTTTTTTGAGGGCATCCGTGAGGATCAGGTCTTCAATGGTGGCGGCGCTCTTGGCCAGAGGGTTTGAGGCTTGGCGCCTATCACTCATGAACTTGAACAACTGGGTATGGGTTGGAACCCTCTTCAAGTTGGTTGGGAAGAGGTACTTGCAAGCAAGCATGGCCAGCTGGGTGGCAGAAAGATCTTTGGAGGTGGTCATCACCTGCACCAGATACCACTTGAGAAGGCGGGCTATGGTGGTGTTGGGCATGATGCAGGTATGCTTACCCTTGATGGTTTGGACCAAGTCCCAGCACTCAGTGTTGAGCCGCACTAGGTAGGAGCAGTCCTTGCAGGTGTAATGGCGGCTCTTGAAGCCCCACTTGGCATTGTTGCAAGAGAAAATATACCCATTGGCCACTATGGCCAGCCCACCCTTTACGCTCATGATTGGGAAGTATTTGGGCAAGGAAGAGGGAACCTTGAATATTCTGTCAATGTTGCAGATGTTGTGGGCTAACAGAGGGTCCCAGGGGATAGCAGGAGCATGGTGGAAGCCAGGGAAGTAATTGGGGTGGGGCTTTGAATCATCCCCAGATGAGCTTGAAGGGGGGAGTTTGGTGGGGGGAAAGCAGAAGGGGGCTTATTGTGGCGCTCCTCATGTGCAGGAGACTTATCTTTGGGTGGGGACTTTTGGGCTGAGCGCTTCTTCTTGGTTGGCTCCTCATCAGAAGCTGAGTTGTAAAAACTGTGCTCTGTAAGGGAGCCATAAGATTCCTCTCCCCCAGTGGAGTGAGCAGGGCTCTTCTCAGGAGAGGGCTAGGGGAGGGCTAGGGGAGGGCTTTGGGGATGGTTTGGGAGTGGCCTTATTTGATGAGACAGGCTTCTTTTTGGTGGGTTTGGTTGGCTTTGAAGGACACTTGGTTCCTTTAGGCTGTTTGGAAGTGTTTTTGTCCTAAAATAATAAGCAAAATGGTTTAAAATAAAGTAATGTATATAAAAAAACAAACAAAACAACTTAAAAAGCATAATATATAAAAATTAAATCTTAGATGGTTTTTATTGGCATATAAAAGTTAAAAAATACTTGTATAGTTTTTATTTTATTAAAGTTATAAATAAAAAATTAAAAGTTAAGAGAAATATGCCAAAGTATTATATTTAGATATAGATTTTATTTTAAAAATTAGAAAATATTAAAGAGAAAAGTCAAAAATACAACATATCAAAAAAATGAGAAGTTTTTATTATGTAAAACATAAAGTTTTATATGTGAGAACTGAAAAGCATTGACATTATGAGTGACAATTAGTAAAAAAAGCTGCATTCTCACTGTCAATTACAAAAATTGTAGACATTATTTTTGATGACATTGTCACTATCAACTTTTTTTTAAAAATTTACTATGTTTTTTCATAGTACACTTAATTAAATTTACGGGGTGTCATGCCCTGCCCCAAAGGGCAGGCTCTTTAAATTTTTAATATTTATTATTTTTGTTTGGTTAGATTTTTCATTATTTTAATATTGGAAATTTAAATTGGAGGTTAATATTTAAGTATTTTTAAATTAATTACCTTGTTTTTTGATGCAATTTGCTTTTGAATTGTTGTTGTTGTTGTTTGTGCTGCTGTTTGCCTTTACCTTTATATATATCTACTTTAAAGTTAGAATATTTTCACTCACTTACCTTTCAAAACCCTCGCTTACGTTGTTGCTGCTCCCTCAGCTTTACGTTGTTGATCTGAAGGCTTACTGGGTTTCTGTCTCCTACTTTTCCTCCAGGTTCTGCTCAACTTCTCCAGTTTCTCCTGTCCTTGGCTGTTGTTCCCCCCATGCCAATCATTTCTAACTGAAGAAAATTTAACTATAAATAGAGAGCTTGTGAAGAGTAGGCTTTAAGCCAAAATTCTAAGTGATTTCTTCCCCTTCAACTTTTACAATTTTTTAACTTCAAATTTGTAATTTTAAGAATTTTGTTTTTTTAATTCATTTTTTATTTTAGATTTTCCTTAAATCCAAATGGAACTTGTAAAACAACAAGCCTTAGGCTTGTTGTATCCATTTTCTTCCCTTAAAGAAGCATTCAATAGTTATATGTACCAATTTGCGGATGGAGAATATCCTAATATTGATATTCCTTTAGTTAAAAATTGTTCACTATTGAACACTTTATTCTATCTTCTTTGCTTGGGATTTTACACTCTATTACTCTATTTGTGACGCAAATTATAGGTTTTTAGCAGGTTTCTGTAAGATCATCTTACAGACAGTTCCTACGGTTTTATATCTTTTAAATTTGAATCCCAATGCTTTGCACGCTCTAGTCTATAACCTTGCACTATTATGGGCAAGACCTTACAGCAGGCTAGCAAAAATTAACTGTTTTCTGTGTATTTTTGTTCACATATAAAAATTAAAAAAACATATGAAAATGAGTAAAAAAAGTATCAAGGTTCTTTATTCTTTTATTAAAAATAATATTTGGGTAGTGATAATATGATATTTTACCATTGTGTATATAAGAAGTTGTTAATAAGTTGTTGGTAGATATTGAAAAGGGTAAAGTGTCAACAACGTCACTTATGACATTCTTTATATGAGGTGACATATTAATCTAGGCTTAATTGCACCACTCTGATTTGCTTAACTCCACCCCAGGGGATGATCACAAGCAAATAAATGACATTTATGAGTGTCAACATTATTTTTAATAATAAATTCTATAGTAAATTACATATTAACTCACACTTAAATTATTGAATTGCTGTTAGCCACCAATCCACTTAATATATTAAAGCTGTAATAAGTGCCACAGATATATATTTATAACATGAACATTCCAACAATCAAATGTATGTGCACTGTCTTTTTCAATATAATAATTCAATAAAAAAGTTTTAAATGTGCACTTAATTTTTTTGTTGTAGATGCTTCAGTTTTGTTATTAAAAATAAGTTATGCTTAAAAAGTGTTGACATTGACACTTTTACGTTGTGAAAACAAATAAAAAAATAAACTAATTTTTATTAGTAAACGTAAAGGGAAAATCTAGTTAAATTGAGTTTTTTATCAAGCTTAATATTAAATTGTGTTGAGATGGCCACAATTTTGTCATGTTTTCTGGGTTTGCACCCCTGAACGCTTTAAAAAAAGAATTAAGCTAGCGCAACTAGCAAAAAACATAGGAGATTTAGAGTTTTGAGTTGACAGTAGCCATGTTGACAAAGTGTTGACATAGGCGCTGTTGCCATTTGAATGCCTAATTTCCACAGTTGTCCCCAGTATCCTCTCTTTGGTCTTGTTTTAGAGCGTCCATCCTAGTGATTCACTGGATGGCATCCTGGTGGTTTTTCTCACTGGGATGAAAGCCAAACTTAGTTAGTTTAGCCCCCTCTCTCACAAAGAGAGGGAAGGTGGTGTTTCAACAGGTTCTTCATAGCTAGTTTGACTCCCTTGCGGAAGATAATAGCCACTATTTTGTCCTCAAGTTGAGTGTGGGTCTTTTGTTTGATTAATTTGTCAATATACACTTGAATGGGGTGGGCTCTTTGTATGATCTCTAACAAGGAGTTCAAGGCATAATACCTAGTGTTGTGTTTTTTTCCTGTAGCCATCAGTTCAGCCTCAAACTTGGCATAGTTGAGGCAGAGTTCTACATTCTCAGATATGGTTTTTCCAAATAAGAGAAGAGTATCTTCAGAAAGCATTGCAGCAACACATAGGACCTTTTCTGTATTGCTGGAGTATAATAGTTATTAGCTTGGAAGTAGAGGTAGAGTACTGGCATGGTGCAGCAGGCTTTCTCTAGGGCAAGTTTGTCCATCTGGGGCATTCTTGTCTTGGTGAGAAACTGGTTGACTATTAAATTCTTTAACTGAGAGTAGGGGCCTTTGGTGGGTTTAGCAGTGGGTTTGGGTTTATTGGGGTCATTCAGGTTTAAATTCTTCCACACAGAAGAAATTATGTTCTTGGTCATCATAAAAGTGTAATCAGTGATCATAATTAATAAACATATAAGATTCCCCAAGAATAATTAACATCTTTGGCCTCAGGTTGCTTCATTAAATTAGATTGCCATAATATCAGGGAACCAACCCTGGGTAGACAACTCACCATTTTATGGGATTGGATAGGCCACAGGCCAGGCAGGCAGAGCCTGCCATAGGATAGGTGCTAATTTAAAAAAGTACAACATAGATTTTTCTACCCAGGACCACACATCCAGAATCCAGGATTATAGTGTCAATCAACCCAAAGAAATTGATATAAACTATTACAAACAGATTATTGGAGATGTCTAGGGGAAGTCCAGAGGAAGACACAGGCATTAGTTTGGGAGTATGAGGTGGCTTTATCTACTTGTTAGGCAGGAAGGAAGTTGTATTATCTTTAAACAGTTAGGGTTCAGTGGTAAGCCAAGGGCCCTTCTATTATATCTGGTCAACTCTATAGTTTAGGCCAAATAATCACTTGCTAGTATGTTCTTGGAGGTGTATATCTTGTATTTGGATAACAATGGTTACTCTATGAAGTGAACAGGATCAAAGGGAGAGCCTAGAGGGAAAAATCTTGTGGGTGTGAGAAAGGAAGGCAGGAAGAATTAGAGTTGAATTGAAAGATTACTAAGATAAAATAAAGTAACAATTAGGAAACCAATATCTCATAACCTTTAAAGTAGTTTTAAAACCCATGACAACAAGCAAAAATACTTCAGATTTAAATGAATTCAACTCAAATGTAAACAAAATCAAATCATCTGAAAACAAAATTGATATAACCCAAATCTATTATAAACTAATATAAATTCATTGAGCTCTAATTTCATTTAAAGATTAGCTATTTTTTACATCTGAGTTAAACTCATTTAAATCTGAAATATTTTTGCTTGTTGCCATGGGCTTTAAAACTACTATATTCAAAAATGACAATAAATTCTAACTGTCAGGGTGAAGTATAGTGAGAGCTTGTTATAATCAATCAAATGGGGAATGTACTCCCAAATTAGGATATCATTACCAATGAGGAGAAGACGGTGTGTGTTTACTTGGAAATGATATTCCTTGAATAGTGAATAAGAAAAGATGCAACAAAAGATTATGCACAGATACAACAAGAAGACCTTAATTTGACTCAGAGTCAAGGAATCAGCAGCATAGATAGGTTCACATTCAATTTTTTGGGTCTCAGGGATCATTTTGGCAGGAGGAGGAAGATTCCCAGGAAATTGAAAAAGGTGAGAAGGAAGAATCTAGTAATCCTTTTATTATAAATATGATTGGGAAATATTGGAATAAGTGAATCATGAGGCAAGATATTTATTGAGAGTAAAATATCAAACTACTAAGGTATTTTGATGGGGAAATTGTTATCTAAGCCTTTGGGTACATCTTGATGAGGTGACCTCCTTGTAAATAATGTTTAGACAGTCTACAGATATCACCAATAGTGGTTCTGTAAGCTGTTACCTGACCTCCTTTGAGGTCAGGATTTGAAGACCAGCAGGTCAAGGGAGGGAAAATTGGGCATGGGGCATTTGCGCCCCACTTGGACCTGATTTCCCATGCCACCACCCACTTGTGATCAATCATAAGATTTAAATCTACAGTTGCCACAAGCAGGCGGGGCTTTGGGACAGGTTTCCCCAGGTGGCAGTGCTTATGCAAGCCACACCTGGGAAAACTATGGCCATGACACTGGTGCAGGGTCTAGGGTTCATATACTGTAAATTCAGAACCTGAACGTAAAAATGTGGGATTGTCAAATCCTTGGTCCAAAATTTGGATCACTCTTGTGGGCAACTCAGCTGAGTGAAAAATAAAATATTTAATAAAATTAACTATTTAATTTGACTTTTTTTGGTTTATTTAAATTGGTAAACTTCAAATCCCTCAAGCAGATAACTCAACTAACAAAATACAAAACTCAGCAAACAAATGCAGGATACATGAATCAGAAATGCGGGATTCTTATGTACAATTTAATATTTCCTGTATGTCCAACTAATCATAGACATCATGTAAAACTTAACAAATCTGAAATTGCGGGATTGTCAAATCCAAGAACCAAATTTCAAATCATAATTGTGAGGAATTTGAAATAAATATAATTTATGGGTGTCTCAAAAAGGATGTTAAAGGATCTAGAGTGGATTTGTGCTGATTTTTTTAGGAAGCACAGGAATTCTCAAAAATCACCCTATTCCATTTTAGTGCGGCTAAAATTTAGATCCTACTATTCACAAAATTAACATATTTAACAATAAAATTGACTAAAATATATACTCCTCTTTTTGAGTTTAAGTTTTTTAATAAAAATTTATTACGTCTTCTTCCAATAACAACCAAATAAGCAAGCTGTTCCCTGGCCTTGACAAAATCATGCAGGGCTACACTGGGTTTTCTAATAGTGAAGCCTCCCTCTATGGCCACTCCCAACCCACAGGCCTCTCTGCAAGCACCACCCAGGAGTGTGTTCTTTCTCCCATGTTCTCAAGCATGGCCCTGTTTGCCCATCACGCACAGGCAGCTGCTAACCCAAATCATATAGCAACATTAGCATCTGGAATTGATCAAGTGAGCCATGGGGTCACCAATGGAAGCCAGAATCCAGAAACAGCCAATCATATGGTACTGTCTGGTTTTCAAGGCAGACACACCCCGCCTTTAGCCAATCAGCCTGCAAGACGCAGAAGAAAATTGATCACTCCGGAGCTTGTTCTTGAATTGGTTGAAAAGCAAGGGATGCTTATGTCCCTCAGGGAAATTGCAGCTGCAATGGGTTTTGCAAAGTCCACTGTGGCTGCAACCCTACAAGCCCACGCCAACTGTGGCCCCCCTACCAAGAAGACCCCAACTGGTGCCTGTACTTTGACCAAAGGTGACACAGCCTATCCCCTTATGATGGCCATTATGGAACATGACCTGCAGATGCCCCTGGTCCAGTACATCTCTAACTGGGACTCCACAGTATATTCACCAATAAGAGAATGGTGAATTTGTGGATGCACTGAGTTGTGATTGCCACAAGAATCCTATCCAATCAGGTTCTTGGTGGCCCCAGTTTGGTGGATACCAACCCATACAGTTCAACCATCATCAATTTTATTAAAGGGGGGCAATGAGGGCCCGTAATGATGTAATCTTCCTGTCATATGCCAAGATTTTGGCAAGTATTTAAGACTTTGGAGAAAAGCATATCCAATCTGACGTCAATCTGCGCGGCCCAATTTTGTATTGTTTTGTTGGCGTTTTATTGGCAGTTTCCCCATTGGGCGTTAATTATTACTTGGAAATTGTAAGAGAGGGGGGCTAGACTAACAAAGTCTGGCTCACATCCTGGTGGGACCAACCAACAGGATGCTATCCAGTGCAAGACTGAGATAACCGCTTGAAGGGGCCTCCCAAAGGAGACTGGCTGAGAAAGGGGAGGGAAATATGCATCCAAGGCCTTTATCAGGGCCCTGGTAAGCAACCACAGAGAACAATACTGGGTGGGAGTGTCAGGCACCCACCCACTAGGGAGCAATCTCCCTAGGTGGTGAATGATTGCAGAGAGATTTAATCCAGTGACCAAAGATCCCACAGGCAAGGATACCATGCCCAAATGGAACAATTCTCCAAAGATTTGGTATCTTCCTAGCAGAGGGTTGAAGTGCCCCAAAAAGAAGTATGCTCCCAAATAGCACAGTAAGAAAATCAAAGCCAACATACAGAAAACTTGGGGTTTGGGAACCAGAGTCATGGATCCAAATATCTTGGCTTCTTCTTTGATAGGTGGGTTGTGTGATAGAGGTGTCCTGGTGTACCAAACTCCAGGAATAACTTGGCGCCAAGAGCTGTCTAAGAATTGGGATTCTGGCGTGGTACCCAAGTCAGCGCACAATCCCATTGAAGTGCTGCCCAACACTGTTGTCAGCAGGACTATCCAGAATAACCATTTATACCCAAGAGAATCCACAAGAGGAGTCTTGGGTAATTTCATGGTTTGGATTTTAAAGGCTTAAGTCAATTTAAAAAGGTAAGAAAATATAATTCACTATGGGTGAATGTAGAATTTATTGATTAAAAAAATACTGAAATAGAGCTTACCAGCTTTTTATAGCATGGTAGCATAAAATATTATAGGAAGAGGAGGTTAGGAAAGTTGGAGGTGAAATGTGGAGATTTGGCAGTTAGGATCTTCAAACTGGGGAAGGTAAATTATTTCCTTGTGCTTTAAAATTCTTCTCAGCAAAATTAAAATATTTTCCTTATCTATTCCTCTAATTGTCTGGCATGGATTGGAAGTCTTTACTTAACCCCACAGAAGGTGGAGACCAGGAGGTGGCCTCGGCAACAACACATGAAGAAACAGCAAACAACAGACCTCAAAACCATACAGAGAAGGTCACCTGCTTCCCCAGAGCTGCCAACATCACTGAGTGTATTACCAAGATGATTCAAATAGTTGTTATCAATCTGTGATTGGCTGAAGGCCTGTGCAGAAGGTAATGATTGGCTCAAAGTTGTTTTAACGCTTGTTTTGAATAGATTGGTTTTAAATGCATCAGAAGAAGACCTGGGTTTGAAACCCATAGATGAAAACAATGACTTGGAAGCTATTTCTGGGCATGAAAACAAAGGTAATTCTGAACAGATACTACTTACTAATATATTCCCTTTGGGAGATTCCAAAGAAGATAAAGGGGAAAGCAAATCCCCCTTTTTAACTAAAGATAAGTTGTTGTCAGGAAGTATATTCATGACAGGGAGGAGCATCTGGTTTTAGCACAGGGATTTGGTGCAGGGAGGGTAGGTAGGGAGCTGAGACTGCTGTGGGGAGAGGATCAGCCAAGTCAGAAAAAGGGGGTTCAGAAGTTCTGGATTCTGGAGGGGTTGGCAATCTCTCAGGGTAAGAGGTTGACCAAGGGAACAAAACATAGGATAATAAGCTGGTGGGGACCTGGGGGAAATGACTGATGGTATTAGAAAGCAGACCAGGAGCAAACCCAGGAGTTTGAGAAATCAGGGAAAGTTTATTTCAAAAGCCAGGGCTGGAGGACCAAAACAATAGGGAGATAGGCACCAATATCCACATAACTGCCTTGTACCAAGGAGACAACATGATATCAGAGGGGGTTTTCAACTGGGAGTTCCGGACAGACAGTCCAAGCGCTCTGGGAAAGTAACAAGGGCATAGACCAGGTTTGGATTTCCTTGGATCAATTTCAACAGAACTACAGGCAGACAGACCAGGGAAAAGCAGGTGGGGGGAAGCAGCGGGAGTTAGGAAAAATACCTTTTTTATTAAATAAATTTTTTTAAAATACAAAGAGGTTTGCAAAATCAAGGGTTTTATTCAACAATTGGAATTGGTAAGCAAGGGACCTGACGGCCCATGCTTCCATTATATGCAGAGGGGGGGAAGTGATCGGGCCGGGAGTTTTGGAAGGGGGCTATTGGAAAACAATCTGAAGGGGAGCCTGTTAAAAGCCACTGGTCAATCTTTCCCTGGTTTATGACCAAAAGAATAGGGGCATCAGACCCAGAGGTAGAGCTCAGTCCCCCCAATTATCTAGGAGCCTTCAGGGGACTCAGGGTGTGCATTTCCCTAATGCCTTCCTCTGATATCCCAACTGGAGGGCTCCTGAAACTGATTATTTTGGGCCAAGGGACTTCTGGGACAGAGGAATTGGCTGCCTGGGATACCACCAATTGAGGGATTTAATACCCAATTTTCCCAGGCTGCAGGTTAAGCCTATCCTGCACCATGCAGCCCACATTTTCCCGTTGACCCGCCAGTTGTCTCAGAACAGAAGAACACCAGGACAGCAAGCAATCTAGCTGGATTAGAGTCTCCTCCACAGTTGGAGAGAACTCTAATGAAAGGATTGGGGCTTCAGCCAGGAAGGCTAACACAAAGTGTTCATCTATTGTATGGGCCAGGTCCTCCAGGTTTTGGAGGGATTTTGCCTGCATGTGGGCAATTTTTTTTGAAGGTCTGGGAAAAACATCTCAATTCAGGGCTAAAGGTGGGCCATGGAACTTTACAGCAATATTGAACACCGCAGATGGGTATGCCTACCAGAAAGAGCTCAAGGCCATGCTGGAGGAGTGGGCCACACAGCAAAAAGTGTACACAGTTGTACTGAGTGCCAATATGGAGCAGTGGGAATGAGCAACCCAAGAAATCAGGGCTGTTGGGCATACCTGTTGGTCCTATCCCATCAACCACGCCAACATGCATCTTACAGATGTATGTCTTTACAATTTTGGTTCCGCACTCAGGCGCTTAAAGCCTGCCACCTACAACAAACTGTGCACCCAAATCAATAAGGGTTATGAGCTTTTCCCTTCCATGTTTGTCTAGGACCTATCAAATCTTGTCATTTTCTATGCAAGTGACAGTGATAAGTCCAGAAAGGACTCCTACCTCCCCCACACCAATCCATTTGTTTCATCAAGCCTGCATATGTGACAGAAGAAGAATTTGAGCAATTGAAGCAATCAGCTCTTGCTGCCCCTTCCCAGTCAACCAACCCTGCCTCCCAAACCCCCCATCAAGCCACCTGCCTTCCAACCCTGACTCTCAAACCACTGCCCATCCCCCCACTATATCTGTTGCCATCCCTTTTACAGGCGCAGATGAAGGTGATGTTCATTCCACCCAGCCCCTCCCCTTCTTGTCCTTTGATGAGTAAAATTAATCTTTTCTTTGTGACAACTTATTAAAGTTGATATATTTCTTCCAATTCATAATCAATAATGTATTTTTTAAATTATTGTCATTCCATATAATCAATAAAATGGTATACATCTGATACAGTAACATATAATTATTTGCATGAATATTTTTTATCATTATTAATAAATTAAAGACCATAAATGTAAAGTTACATTAGTATATTGCAATTAGATGTCCACTCTTGATATTTAGATATTATGTGCATAACTCAATGCAATTTGTTTAATAAAATTCATTGTAAACTTGGCCTTTTTCATTGTAATCTATTGAAATGGACTGTGTTTATATTAGAGAGCCATTAACGTTTAGTACAAATATTGATGCATAGTGCATTTTACAGCCTGTATATTTACCTATTGGTAATAACTCTGTAAACTTTTCAGTCAGATTTTGCAAGGTAATAATAATGTAATGAATTAATAAATTACTGTTTAATGTCATTAATTGGCTGATTTTCTTTGCTGTGGTAATAATGCATTTGCTAATATTTATGCACTAGTATCCAATTGGTTGGCTTCACATCCAATTGGATACTAGTGCGTAAATATCAGAAAATGTGCTATTGCCACAGTAAAGAAAATTAGCCAATTAATGGTAATAAACAGTAATTTATTAACCCATTACATTATTATTACCTTGCAAAATCTGACTGAAAAGTTTACAGAGTTATTACCAATAGGTAAATATACAGGCTGTAAAATGCACTATGTATCAATATTTTTACTAAACGTTAATGGCTCTCTAATATAAACACAGTCCATTTCAATAGATTACAATGAAAAAGGCCAAGTTTACAATGAATTTTATTAAACAAATTGCATTGAGTTATGCACATAATATCTAAATATCAAGAGTTGACATCTAATTGCAATATACTAATATAAATTTACATTTATTGTCTTTAATTTATTAATAATGATGAAAAATATTCATGTGTTGAGAAAGGTACTATAAAAACCAATTTTTTGATGTAATTCAAACAAAATTCAAATATCTACAGTCTAATCAACAAATTAGAGTCAGCTCTCCAAAAGGTTGTTGAGCTTGAACATAACATAAGGGAAATTGTGGTAAATCAACTGGTTATGAGGGAAGGGCCTTGGTCCAGCAAAACAAAACTTCAAAAAATAGCCTGGGAACAATGGTCAACAAAGAACACAAGGAAATAATTTTAAATCTTCCAAAGGAAATACTCAAGCAGTTAGATTTCAAAAGTGAAAGTTACAACTTGGGGGATTTTCAAAAACCAATAGAAAGAATACTCAAACAATCAAACTATTTGAAGGAAATGAAATCCCACATGAAATAAACACAAATGGAGAGGAAACTGACCAAATGGAAACAGATGGAAAAAAAACTAAGTCAAGAAGCAGGAGCTCTTTAAGAAATACAGAAAATTTATCAAATGAAAACCAAGAAGAAACACAAGTTGCAAGAAAGATAAGAAAAATTAAGCCTAGGAAAATTAATGAAGAGCAGCCAACACTCATGAAGTTTGCTGAAGGAGCGCCTGTGGCTGAGGGGGCCACAGGGGAAACAATTAGTAAGTCTTTTTTATGTTTTACTTATATTTACTTTAGTTATAACTAGGGATGAGAAAGAGGCCGCAGAAGTGGCAGCTTTTACGCCAAATTGGTTCTACAGAGGTTACCAGTCACTAGTAGCCCCTGTAAAACAAATAAATAAAAGTCAAATAAATAAAGTAATTCAAATGAATATGAATAATTTTTCAAATATTGAAGCTAGAGCTAAGGAATATTTACCACCTGGGGGGTGCTTGCCATGGATTAGAGAAGCATACAAAATAGGAGCAAATATCAACTTCAAAGAGATGACTGAAATTCGCGGGATATCAAATTAAGCTTTGATTAATATATCTATGAAAGCATTCAACAATTCCCATTTTTAAACATCAAAAAATATTAAAAAAACTTAATAAAAACCGACTTTCAAATAGGAAATAAATATCTAAAAACTGAAATTTTTAAGGAATTATTCAAAGCATTATAAAATAAAGTTGGGGACGCAGTCCTTGGGAATAATTTTAAGCCTTTATTTATTTTGTTTGCCAAGTCATGGGGGCAGATACAAGTTGGATGCCCTCTAGAACCATCTTAAAATTCAGCATTATGTCCTATATAAACAGATTAGCTCAAGTATATAAAAAATTATGCATGTTCTCCAAAAAATATACCTTGCAAAGAATTCATGTTGCTGTATACCTAGGAATATTGTTGCACTGCATATTAAAACAAATGTCAAAAAGTTGGAAGATGTACCTATACAAATTGATATATGCTGATTAGCACTAGAGCGCCAGAAGACACTGCAGGGGTATAGGACAGTCAAGCATGTCCTGTATGACTTCTTTGCAATGGCATTGTTGTTGTGAGAGAGGGGGGCTAAACTAACTAAGTTTGGCTCCCATCCCAGTGAGGTAAACCACCAGGATGCCGCCCAGTGAAGTACTGGGATGGCCGCTCAAAGAGGGGAGAGAAGGGAGGACACCGGAGACAACCAAGGGAAGTAGGCATTCAACCCCATCAGTGCTAGCCCAGCAAACAGCCAGGGTGTACGGGTGTGGGAAGAGGGCAACTCCACAGGAGCTTGGTGGGATGCCAAGTGATTTCCCTCAAAGCTAGGGGGTAGACACCAACATTTCCTCCAAAGAGGGGACAGCCACAGTGTTGTCTATGGCAGAAAAGTCCAAATCATTGCAGGTGAGACCCTTGACAATTGTCTCTCCCGAGACAAGTATTTCCCCAGGGAGGTGCAGGAGACTATAGGGGTTGGCACCCATAAGGCGTGCAGAAGTCAAAAATTGGGACCACAGATCAGGGGCAGTTGTCCAAAGAAGGATCATAAAAGGCGCCAAGGTGAACACCACAAATTTTAGGACTGGGAGGATCATAGTTGCAAAGAGCACAAAATTTGGTGTACAACAGTGCAATTTTCTGAACTCCAAGTAATAAAAAATTGGTGTGATTGGTAAGTCACAAGAAAAAACTGATCCAGAGCGGCAGAATTCTAGGGGGGCCTTGGTGACAACTTTGGAGAGCTTGGGCAATTAAAGAGGCGTAGAGCAGGTTTGAAACCAGTAAAATAAAGGAAAATCTCAAACTTAAAGTAAGATCTATACAGAATTTTAAATGAATTTGAAGTTTGAACCGGGGTTTTCAAAAGCGTAAACCACAGAGACAACAATTAAGTAAAAACTCTATGATTAAAGGCTTTGAAAGAATGACCGGGTTTGAGGAGGACAACAACAAGGTAAGACTTATAATGAAATTGACTAACACTTCAAATAAAGATACAGGAGACCCCAAGCAGAGTCAACCTAGTAAAATCAAACAAATTTAGGCAACTGTTTCCAGTGTCTTTAAGGATTTGAAAATTGACAAGCAGGGGACTCAAAGTCCCCTGGCATTGTAAAAAAGGGAGTGTTGCTAGAGGGAGTCACATGACCACAGATACTGCATCTGATTAGTCAAGAGAGAAAATTTGCTGGCCAGGGCCAGGGGTGCTGGAGGGTTTCAGGGAAATTTCCGCAGCTCCACCTGATTGGCTGGAGGGCTCCTCAGCAAGCTCAGTTTTAATTGACTTTCTGGTTCTGGATGTGGTGTTGTTTGATTGGGTGTTTCTGATAGTTTTTAAGAGAGGGCACTACCAAGCCAACAAATAGTCCAAATTAACCAGAGTTTCTTCCCAGGCTGGAACAACTGGAGCTGGGGGGGTCTGCAGGGTAGGCTAGGACAAATCTCTCATCAACAGTATGGGCTAAATCTCCTAGAGAATTAAGTGGCTTGGCTGTTATTTTTGGACCTTTTTTTGTGTGGCAGGGAAAAGTGGTTCAATCCAAGGCCAAAGGTGGCAGTGAATTTACAGTTGTATGGGTACTACGTGCCTCCCAAAACAAATCTACTAATAAATTTGCTCACCTGCCTCCCTCTTATCAAGCGTTTGGCAATTACTGGGGTGCAGGGCACCACCCTTCTAGCAACCACATCCAGGGTTATCCACCACGTACAGAAGAGTATGTGGATCCAGTTAGACGCTTTAGCCAAAAATTTGATTTTGGGGTATAATTCTCTGGAATAATCACATTCCATTTCCAAGTTGCATATCTCTAATAAATTTTATTCCCTTGCAAATTAACCTTTTTATTTTTTTAAAAATATTCAAATTTGAATATTAATTCTTTAATATTTAAAATTAAATATTTAAATTTTAATATTAATAATGATTTTTTAATATTTAAAGTTTAATAGTTCAATTATAATAGTAATATATCTAAATATATTATAAGACTTTAGTTATTGTCAAGATTTCTGGATCTTGAAGAAGAAGAGAGATTATTTTTATTAGGTGAGTTAATCATGTTGGGATGGGATATCTGTATGAAGACAGATGTACTTCTATTGGTGTGGGTGGTGTGCACAGCAGGCTGTGTCCTGATGTTGGTTGATCCAAGTGATGTGGAAGTCCTGTGGTCCTTTGGAGACGCAACACCGTCTGTGGTAGTTTGGCAGGAATTTGCAAGTATCAATAGGTTGCTCTTATTTTACTTTGACACCGCCACTATTTGAACTAGTAGTGATGTTGAAGGGTATTAAATTGTCTGCCTCCCAAGTGATCTTGGAAGGCCCCTTTATAGTTGACAGCTAGCAGCCAAACTGGCGTCTAGCTGCAGACAACTCTTACTAGCTAGCCTATCATCCCCAAGCTACTAGTTTCACCCCCTAGAGTTGGATCCCAAACCCCAAATAAGGTTTGAGATGAGGTAATATTCTAGGCTGCTTATTTCTCCTCTTCAGCCTAGATATACCTTGACTTAGTTACAGAAAACTAATTTGACACCCAATTTGGCCAACCTGCCCTTGTGCTTGGTATAATGTGCAATATTTGCACAGGCGGTCTTCTGTCTCACTTCTCGGTGAAACAGGATGTTGTAATTCCCTAATCAATCTCTGGGTCAGGTCTGCATCCCTATTTGGAATCCGGAATCCTTAGCATCTAATTATAGAAGCTTCTGAATTGGCCCATGACCTGAGACCTGTAATGTCTCAGGTGTCTTCTGACTTGGAAACTATATCAATCTTATTATAGTTTCTCTATATTCCGGAATAGCTGTGTCATTTTGGCTGTGTCCCGTCTAATGTCAACCCACAGCTTCAGTGATAGGGATATGGATCAGTCAATCCTAATAGATCAGGATTTCCTGACATTTCCCCCCACTTGACTGAGCTATATAACCTTTGAAGAACTTCTTTAGCCCAGAATATGAGCAATTCTCCAATTACTCTGGTATTAGCAACAAGACTGATGCCTGCCAAATGGCGGCGCAGATGTCAGAGGAGAACTGTTGCCATTTCTGTGGGCTGTCTAAGGAGGCCAAGGTGGTGTTGCTTTGTGGGCTCCAGCAGACAGACACTGGTTCACTCTGGTCTGGTTTAGAGAGTTTAATACTGGGCAAGAATAGCGACAAAATCCTGGTGGAGGGTGATTCTGCGGGGTGGTCTTCTGTTGGTGGTGAAAAGCGCCTTGCTGAGCCCCAGGCCAGTTCAGTGCGCACCCACCCTTGGAATTTAGAGAGAGAGCCTTTGGTCATGGACCCTCACTTGGGTGCCTTTACTTATCGCTCATTGGACGCTAATCTGCCTGACTTCAATTCCATGCCCTTGCTTTGATTGGATGACAAGGGTTTTTCCATTTCCCAGCTTTATGTGGGAATGGATATAATTCCTCAATTCCTGTTTGTGGTAATGGCTCAGCGCCTGCGCCATGACCTTAAGTGGTGCATCAACCATTCTAGCAAGGGCTTCCATAGCGTGGAGGACAAGGACTTGGAGGGGCAGTTAGGCAAACAGTTGGCAGAGCTCCTGGTGGCTACTTGTGACGCAGGCGGGGCAAGCAAGGCCTGTCAAAGTTATGTGCTGGACTTTGGCTTGCGGGTTTTTTCTTCTTGGTTTGGCGCTTTGGAGGGGTTTTCAACATTGTACTTGTCACTGGGTGTAGACAACTCAGATTCGCGGGACAGCTGTATCTGTTGTGTGGTCTGGAGCGTGTACGCCAACATTGACAGTGGCGCCAAACAGCAGGCAGTTTGTGGGATGGTGTTATGTGGGGACATAATACTTACCCCTGATCTTAGCCTGTCAATGGCCAACGCTGACAACATGGCGGCGCAATGGGAGAAGGTTTGTAACAAGCTGGGCTCTCTTAAGGCGCCGTTGCCGCGCTGTTATTGGTATATATCCAACTTCATGTTGGACTGTGTGGTCTTATCATGTGCTTTCCCTTTGGACGCTGGACTCTGTCGGGTCAATGCTGTCTCTGGGGAGATCCCAATTCCTTTTGTTTGCTTCTTTCAGGTAATCCCCAGTGAGCGTAGACTCTGGCTGCAGGCTGCCACTTTCTGGTTTGCTGAGGGGAGGAAGTTTCCTTTTGTGAGCCTCTGGAGCCTGAGGCAGGTGGTGCAAAGGTCCTGGAGAGGAAGCACCCAAGTAGCTGGTTCCAAAGAGGATGAAGAAGATCCTGAATATCAGGAGGGTGACCCTTAGTTGTTTGAAATAAAGCCTGCTTCCTATTATGATTTTTGTTCTTTAGAATTTATTTAGTAAACTTTATTGTGAGCCAATATTTGTTATGGAAAAATATGGCTTGAGGAACCTGGCGTGGACTCTGTTGATGAGTCTTCCATCAGCCAGATCCTTGATTGTGTAAGCATCTGGAGAGTTTTTCTTGATGATTTCAAAAGGCCCTTTCCAGATGCTGTTGAGCTTATGAGCCTTTCCCACAACTCTGTTGTGGTATGAAACCTGAGTGCCAATTTTAAATTTGGCTAAGGCACGTCAATTCTTGTTGTCAGTCTTGTGTCCTTTGTTCCTGATAAGGGAGGTTTCAGTGAAAGCTTCAGCTTGAAGCTTGATGAGCGTGTCAGCTAACCTAGACATATATTGTTGATATGTTATGTTACCTGGGTCCCTCCATTGCTGAAAACAGAATTGGTGGGATTGCTGGATGACGTCCATATGTCAATTGGAACAGGGAGAAGCCAGTTGTACTGTGAATCAAGATGTTGTATGCAAACACAACAGCAGGCAGGAAAAGATACCACTCCAAAGTTTGGGAGTCTGCCAGCTTTTGCAGAATGTTGACTAAAGTGCCATTAGCTCTCTCAACCATCCCATTTGATTCTGGATGGTAGGGTGTAGAGAGCACTCCCCTCACACCCATGAGCTCATTTAATTTTGGAATTATATGAGCAGTGAAGTTTGTTCCGTTGTTGGTAAGAACAAACTGGGGGCAGCCATGCCAATGGATAATTTGTTCCAATACAAACCTGGCTGTCAATTTGGCGCTGACATGCTGCAGCGCTCTGGCTTCCACCCATTTTGTGAGGTGGTCAATTGCCACAATAATGTAGCGCAAACAACCAACACACATTGGCAAAGGCCCAACCACGTCTATGCTAACAGTATGCCAAGCAAACTTGGGCTCTACTGCTTTATATTGATGCTTACCAGTGAAGGGTTTCTTGTGCTGACATTCTGTACAGTAGGTCAGGGTTTCCTTCACGTCAAAGAGGAGTGACTCCCAGTAGTAATGTTGTTGAAGCTGGTGGACTGTCTTTCTTAAGCCACCATGACCCACTGCCTTGTGGGCAGCCATTATCAGATCTGGGCGCTCTGAAGGTCTGGGAAAGATGTATTTTGCACCATCATGGTACTTATACAGCTTTTGGTTCTCCACCTTACAGTCTTTGCAGAGCTCACAGAGGATGACCTGTACTTCTTCTGGTTTGTCCTTGAACTTGTTGGTGAGCATCTTTTTGTATAACAGGTTGGCCTGAGTTGCTACTATAGCAACCGTGGGAAGTCTTGACAAACAGTCCGCGTTCTGGTGGTTGGCGCCAGGACAGTGGACTATAGTGTAATCAAAAGCCTGGAGTTTTAATGCCCATTGGGCAAGGCGTCCTTCTGGCTCTCAAAGATTTTGCAGCCAACTGAGGCTGGCGTGATCAGTGACCACAGTGAAGTGTACCCTGTGCAAGTATACTCTAAATTGCTTGTAGGCGTATATTACGGCAAGGCATTCCCTTTCTGTGACCGTGTAGTTTTGCTCATGTACATTCAGGGAGCAGCTAGCATAGGCCACTGGGTGTTCTGCCCCTGTGTTGTCCAACTGGGAAAGGACGGCTCCTAAGGCAGATAAAGAGGCATCTGTATGTACGACAAAAGGTTTGCTGAAGTCTGGATACATCAATACTGGACTGGAGGACAGGCTAGTGCAGAGGGCGTCAAAAGTGTCTTGGCAGGCTGTTGTCCACAGGAAGGGGACCCTATTCTTCAGTAGATGAAACAGAGGTTTGCCAGTACAGGCAAAGTTGGGGATAAAGCAACGGTAGTAGCCTACCATCCCCAAGAAGACCTGGATATTGTGTTTGCTTTCTGGCCGCTTCATCTTGGTGATTGCCTCCACTTTAGCAGGCTGAGGGCAGAGTCCAGATGTATCCACCAAAAATCCAAGGTACTCCAACTGATCCTTGAAGAATTGACATTTTTGGGGTTTGATCTTCAAATTGGCATCTGCCAATCTTTTGAATACAGCCTCCAAATGCTCAAGGTGTTCAGTGAAGGTTTTTGAGAACACATTGATATTGTCCAAGTAGACTAGGACGCAGGAGAGCTTGAGATCACCCAGTATGGTGTCCATGGCCCGCTGGAAGGTTGCAGGCACATTGCACAACCCTTGCGGCATTTGGGTTAGGCTGGAAGAGGCCCTGGGAGGTAATTATGGTGCACTTCTCCTGTTCCTTGGGTGGAAGCTCAATTTGCCAGTACCCCAATATGAGGTCCATGGCTGAGAAGTACTTGGCCCCTCCAAGTCAATCCAGTGTGTTGTCAATCCTGGGCAGCAGGTATGAGTCCTTCTTGGTTATCAAGTTCAGGCGTCTGTAGTCTATCACTACTCAATTACTCCCATCCTTCTTTTTTACTATCAGGATGGGTGACGCCCAGGGACTCTTGGATGGGATCAACATGCCTCTGTCTAGAAGTTGCTGGATTTCCTTGCTCACAGTTTCTTCACTGGCCTTTGAGCGTCAAATTGGTTGAAGGCAGACAGGTTTGTTATCCCCTGTGTTGATGTGATGAGTGACCTCATTGGCGCACCCAAGATCAAAGTTGTCTTCCGCAAATATGCAACAATATTTTTTGAAAAGTGCACTGGCTTGTTCCTGTTCAGTGTCATTGAGGGAAGATAGATCAGCCAATGGGGTGGTTACATATGCAGCAGCTTCAACTTGGTCAGGGAGACCCATTTCTGACAGGTCTCCAATACACTCAAAGCTGTCCAGTTCTTCAACTGGTAGAAGATGAACAAATCCTACAATCTGGTTCTTCTTGATGTGGATATTGTGCCCTTGGAGATTGGCCAGTAGGACATGAATTTCACCATGGCCAGGAATGATTATCCCAGGGGCAATACACGGTTTGAATCTTGAACGTCCCCAGGGCTGATGAACTTTGCCATATAATCCTGCGGGGATGTCTAAGGTTAAACCTGTGTTGACAACCTGCTGTTGGCCAGATCCAAGTGTAAGAGTTGACCTTGAATGGAGCAGAATTCCTTTGTGCTCCTTGATCTGGGTTGGCAGCCACTTTCCCTTTTTCCCCGTACAGGTGTAGGGAACTGCCACCACGCTGTCCTTGTATGCCAGATTGATGCTAGGTTTTACCTTAGCTGGTGGTTTTGCGTCCCACGTGTAATACAGTGGGATGGTCTGGCAAAGGATTGTCAGAGTATTGTCCTTCATGTCCAATCTGACCCTGTATTTACGTAGAAATGCAGTACCAATGAGCACGTTGTAATTTTTGCTGGGCAGGACCACGGCAGGAGAGGACACAGCAATGGAACCAAAGCACATTGGTAGAGTGCTGTAAGCTCCTTCTGAAGTGGTGGTGTGTTTACCGGCAGTACCATATACTCTGGTGTGCGCAATGTCAGGAGCAATACCTAGCTTCCTGACAAGGCGGGTGGACACAATATTAATAGGGGCGCCACTATCTATTATGGCGCGCACCTTGACTTTATTAACAGAGATATCTGTGTATGTACATTCAGAGTAGAGTTCAGAGTGTAAGTTTAATACGTGTACACCCAAGGGTGCCAGAGTATTGAAGTACTGTTTGAGACTTTGACCAATCTTGGGGAAGTTGGCCTCAATGGTCTCAATGGGGAGGGAGAATTTGACTCCCTTCAAGGAAGGTAGGTCACTGGCTACGCTGGGTTCAGAAGCAAGGCAAGTTTCTTGTACTTGAGCCGCGTACAGTTTGGAAACTGTCTCTACAGCGTTTGGTGCAACCTTCCTTGGGCGTCCCCTACCTCTAGCAGGAATAGTGTAAAGGTTGTCTGACACAAGCATGTGTAGAGGATCCTCTTTGAACTCCTGTTTGGGGGCAAAGTGGGACAGCTGAATGGCCAAAGGCAGATCAAATATTGATGCCTCTTGGGCTGTTGTCTCAGGAGGGGCTGTATTGGACTCAGCTACCTCTGGAGACTGGTGGTCTGGTTCTTTTGGAATTGGGGAAGTGGCGGACTCAGTATATTCCTCTACTGGCCTGCCTTGGCTTTTCCCTGGTCATCCTGTTTTTGGTTGACCACCACATTTACTGAGGACTCACGCCCTTTCCCCTTGCAGACGCTGGCCCAGTGTCCTTTCTTACCACACTTGTGGCAAGGGCCTGGCGGATCCTTGGTCTTGTAGTCACTTCCTGATTTACCATTTGAGTTGGAAGCGGCATTGTCAGGCTTGGGTTTGCGAGGTTTGTCCTTGGTGGGGGTAGACAAGCAATTATTCTGTCCTTTATTTGGAGCTCCAAACTGGGCCCCAAGGCAGCTCAAATAACTGGTGATCCGTTGGGTTGAGCTGGATTGATCCAAAACAGGGAACATGACATTGGCTAATTCCCGGTATAGTTGCAGTGCACGTCCCATGGTGATTCTGCAGTCCAACTCAGAAAGGACCCTGGCGCCTAAAAGAACCTGTGCTTCATGATAGAAGTGGTTGGCAAAGTCTTGAACAGACTTGTACTTTTTGAACGAGATGTTACTGAACTCTGCCTTTCAAGCTTGCAATCTGGTCTCACTACCAAATTCCTCAATAACAGCCTGGCATGCATCTTCATAAGTCCAATTGTCTAGTGGCAGGCGGGGCATGATGACATCTACACAGGTGGGATCCAGAGTGTTTATGAGGGTGGTTGCCTTCATGTGATCACTTGCACCTCTCATGGACATTTCCAAGAGGCAGATGAAAGTTCAAATGTTTCCATTTTTATTGAACTTTGGCAGGTTGAGCGGTTTAAACTTATGATCAGGGACAGCCAATTCTGTATCTTCCTTTCTAGTAGCGTGAGTGTTATTGGCACACGGCACTGACAAGGGAGTGAGGGGTGGCAAGGCTGCTACTCCTCTAGGAACTCTGTAGGTGTCACCTGATTCATTGCTCACGTTGTCAGGAGAGAGGTCAAAGAATTCAGGAGAAGAAGAGTTTTTCTGCTGTTCTGGGCTTGATGCTGGTACGGGCAACACTCTTCTGCCTGAAGACGTACTACTTTCCAAGGAGGCTAAACTTTCCAATCTAGCCAGTCTGGCTAGCACGTTAGCTTTGAATTCCTTATGTGAGGTCTTGTTTCTATGTACCTGCTCTAGTAGAGAACTGTAGTTGTTCTCTGCTGTCAAGACTGTACTGGCTAAAAGATCCTGGCGGTTTAACAGCTCCTTGGTCTGGAACTCAGCAGCAGCAAGATCACGGCAAAGCCCTGCTATGTCTTCATACAGCTCAGACGCTAATCTCTGTGCATCCTTTACTGCGTCCCATAGCCTTTTCTGATCCTTGGTGTATTCTGCGTGATCCAGGCAGCACTGATGGTCCTCCTGTTCATTGCAAACAGTGTGTTGGCTACGGCTGGTGGCCTTCATTCTGTTGACCATCTCTGCAATCCTGTTGACATAGTTGACTACCTTGGATTGATACGCGTCCTGCTTGTTACAGTTGTCTCTAATTGACTGGTGCAAGTCTTCCTGCTGGGTAACAAGATCTACATGATCTTGGTTGCTGGGCAACATCTGTACATGGCGGCTTAGTGTTACACAATGGTTTGTTACATCTGCAATCCATTGTACGCTTAGGCCTCAATTATCCAGGACACCGCCCACAAGCTGATCAACCTGGTTATTGAATTGGTTGACTATCTTGTCTACCCTACCATGGGCAAAGGCGGTGGAGTCACATAGGTCTGCCACAACAATCTTTACAGTTGTGAAGCTGACGTTCAGTCACCTGACCAAATTATGGTTGACCAACTGTAGCTCAGAGCAAAAGCGGTTGAGCTTGTTCAACTCCAGCTCCTGCCTGGCAACCAGTTGTTGGAGATGTTTGATTGCTGGGTGCACAAAATATGCAAGCACTTCCTGGACCCTGCTCTGATCCAATTGGAGAAGCTGACCCAGCTGGGTGCAAGTGATATCCTGGTATCTGTGGAAATTGTTACTCAGGTTGTTGGTAGTACCATCAATCTGGAACAAGTTAAACTCTGTGTTGCCCTGGGGATCATTGAGGTTACATCTACCATGTTGCAATGCTTGCAAAACGGTGTGTACCTCCTTTATGTTATATTGTTGTTGGCCCATGGCAACAGCAGTCCCTGTAATGTTGAGCTGGATCATTTCCAGAGGAAGCGTGGGTGCTTTGTATGGAGTCAGATCAAAGCAGAAGGATTGGTCTTGCTCAGTATTGCTGGTCTCCATGTATCCCCCCGTACTTATCAACAAAGCTGGGGGTCAGCAGTGGCAAGGCAGCGCCTTGACTTGACACCAATGGAAGCTTGTTTTTGTAGTGAGCACCACTGTCAATATTTCTGGATCTTGAAGAAGAAGAGAGATTATTTTTATTAGGTGAGTTAATCATGTTGGGATGGGATATCTTTATGAAGACAGATGTACTTCTATTGGTGTGGGTGGTGTGCACAGCAGGCTGTGTCCTGATGTTGGTTGATCCAAGTGATGTGGAAGTCCTGTGGTCCTTTGGAGACACAACACCGTCTGTGGTAGTTTGGCAGGAATTTGCAAGTATCAATAAGTTGCTCTTATTGTACTTTGACACCGCTACTATTTGGACTAGTAGTGATGTTGAAGGGTATTAAATTGTCTGCCTCCCAAGTGATCTTGGAAGGCCCCTTTATAGTTGACAGCTAGCAGCCAAACTGGCGTCTAGCTGTGGACAACTCTTACTAGCTAGCCTATCATCCCCAAGCTACTAGTTTCACCCCCTAGAGTTGGATCCCAAACCCCAAATAAGGTTTGAGATGAGGTAATATTCTAGGCTGCTGATTTCTCCTCTTCAGCCTAGATATACTTTGACTTAGTTACGGCAAACTAAGTTGACACCCAATTCAGCCAACCTGCCCTTGTGCTTGGTATAATGTGCAATATTTGCACGGGCGGTCTTCTGTCCCACTTCTTGGTGTAACAGGATGTTGTAATTCCCCAATCAATCTCTGGGTCAGGTCTGCATCCCTATTTGGAATCTGGAATCCTTAGCATCTAATTATAGAAGCTTCTGAATTGGTCTGTGACCTGAGACCCAGAAAGTCTCAGGTGTCTTCTGACTTGGAAACTATATCAATCTTATTATAGTTTCTCTGTACTCCAGAATAGCTGTGTCACTTTGGCTGTGTCCCGTCTAATGTCAACTCACAGCTTCAGTGATAGGGATATGGATCAGTCAATCCTAATACATCAGGATTTCCTGACAGGTATAGTTACAAACACGTCAAATAATAAAAAAGAATTAAAAATGTTTTTATTTGCTGACTTGTCATGTACGGGTTCCTTTATTACATAGTTAAACATCAGGGACTGATTTTATCCGCAACAGAAGGCCTGCTCCACTTATGTTCTAAGCAAGTGATTGTTTAGAACTCAACTTCTTTCCCTTGTAATACAATTTGATAAATATATTCAATATGCTTGACCCGCGTCATAAGTACTAATTAGTAAGAGATACATGAAAATCATTGGTTTTTGTGTTGTGTGGCTATAGTGGCACTAAAATATTAAGGATCAGGTGATGACTCACAAGGTCAACTCTGTGGCTTTTAAAATAAAAGTCAATGGTACTAAAAAGGGCTCTCAATCATTTAAATAAAATAAATCTATTTCTATCATTTTTTAATTTTTTTATTTTTTAACTATACAGTCAATACACTATTTGGTGGATTATAATAAAAATACATATCTCAATATCTAGAATAACTAATTTTACTTACCTTTTGTATGTAATCTTATATGTCTATAATACAATTCAACGTCACACTATTCTATATAAATAACAATTTTTGCATCCTAATAAAAACAAAATAAATAAAACTAAAAACAATTGATATCTAGAGCGTCCATTTATCTGATTGGCTTGGAGGCAAGGAATTTGGTGAGGAAGGATTCTGAGTGCTTTTAAAAAGCTGCCACCACATTGGGTGGCATTGCAAATTGGCTGATCTTGAGAATGTTGAAGAGATCCTTGGTGTCCTGGGAGAGGCCTTTCTTCACCTTACTTTTGATCCACCCAAAGACCTCCTCAATTGGGTTAAGAAATGGAGACTATGAGGGGAGGAAGAGGAGTCTCATTAG
The DNA here is from genome assembly GCA_014839935.2 of Entomophthora muscae. Classification (NCBI taxonomy): domain Eukaryota; kingdom Fungi; phylum Entomophthoromycota; class Entomophthoromycetes; order Entomophthorales; family Entomophthoraceae; genus Entomophthora; species Entomophthora muscae. Next base: position 48,014 of record QTSX02003755.1, read on the forward strand.
ACAGTCAGCCAGGTGGTGGCTGGCCAAATGGCTATTTTTATTGATGGGCAGGAACTCAGACACAACCAGATCCACTTTGTGGAACCCAACATTATCCAACACAACAATGTTGGTTGTACTGTGGTAGTTGATCCGGAGATACTCCTTGACAGTTTAGAGAAAATCAAGAAATGTCCAGCTATTATGGGAACTCTTGATCATCTGATACTGGTCCAACCTGTGAGGACCAAGAAATGCAACCATGGAATAGGTTGGGAACAGACAGCTGCACAATGGGCTATGCCGTCCTTGGACCCCTTCTCAACCCACCCATGCCTAGACCTGAGTGAGGAGGAAAACAACAATTTGTCAATATAAAAAAACTGTAGGTTGCCAGCCTCCTTAAGGGCCAGATAAGTCTCAGCATAAATGTGTCGCCCTTCAATTCTTTTCTTGCTGTTCCTATTATCCAGAGAAACTCCAAGGACCTTCCAAGAGAAGCCCAATTTGACCATTGCTTTGTATACAAGGGTTTTGGAGACAGAAAGCCCAAACTCTGTGACAAGCATTGATTGGACAGCAAGTGAGTGCATGTGGCATCCCTTGGTCACCCACTGCTTTATTGCCTCAAAATAAATGGGCTGAGGGGGTTTGGGCTACCGCTTAGCCTTGGTAGTTTGGCAATTTGCCCAGTGTTGCCATAATTTTTGTTGATGTCACCAATATATCTGGCTGTGACACCAAATTGGGATGCAATATCCCAAACTGCCATTCCCCTGTTCAAGAAGCTGAGTAGAACTTCCCACTCACTATCCGTCAACTGACACTGGCCCTTGACAGGTACCACAGCATCCTGGCTGGCAGGCTCAACACAGGGGATGGAAACCTTTGTGTAGAAGGTGGGATCATGCTTGGTTGCGCTGGCGTTGTCAATGGTGGCATATGATTCGGGCGCAGATGGCTATTCAGTGGTGGCCAATGGCTCATATGATGTATCAAAGATGCAGGGGCAGGAAGTAGCAACTCTTGGATCAAGAGTGTGGGGCCAGGTGACAACTGGGTACACGGTGGAGGATAAGTAACCTCAGTGTTCCTGGTGACCCTGGTGTAGGAAAATTTTGTGGCAGGCCTTGAGAGCGGCTTCTGTCTTGGATTCAGGCTGGTTGATCAGGCTTGGGATATGGGAGATGGTTGACTGGCTATGACACCTTGGGAGGTCTGTGTGTCAGCATGACTCCCCTTGAGTTGGGTTCTTGGTCTGTTCTTGGACCCTCTGGGACGCCCTTGTGGACGGGCTGCCCCGCAGACTGATGCAGGAGCGGGTTGGGAATGCAATTTTCTGTCCATAAAATAAAATAAAAAATATATTTTAGATTAAATTTGTATTTATTTGGATTTATTGGTTTAGTTTGAGTAGTTGTTTTCTCTTGATTTAGCCTTGAATAGTAGCAGATTTTCTATATCCATGATTTGAAGTGAATAATTTTGTATGCTTTCCAGTTTTGGATGATTTCAAAGTTTAGTCACTTTTTATGTCTAAACATGGTTGTTGAGATTGAATTTTTCATTTGATTTTATCCAGAGTGGAGCTTCTTTATTTGGGTTGGTGTTTCCTAGTGTGCTTACTGTACATTAAATTTGGATTCCAGTTCCTGCAATTAATATCTGAGTTTACTAGTGGCATTCAAAAGTGATTTGAAATTTGGTCCTTGGATTTGACAATCCTGCAATTTCAAAAAACATAGTAAACTTAATGAAAATGGTTGATGGATTTGAACACTTCAAATCTGATTCCAGTTAATTCATTTTTTCTATTGGAAATATGCAGTCCAACTTGAACTTTGCAAAGTGTCTATGAGTTCCTGCATTTTTAAAAATTCAAATAAATATACAAAGAATTAAATTTAATTAAAAAAAGGTCATCCCGCAAAGGTGATTCAAAATTTGGACCAAGGATTTGACAATCCCGCATTTTTATGTTCAGGTTCTGAATTTACAGTATTACTCTAATACCAAACTTTAATTCTAATGGTCAGGATTCAGATAGTTGGAAATGAAAATTCAGACAGGTGGGTTGCCTAGGTTTTGGGGCAACAAAATAGCACTGATGTAGTAAAGGATGTTCATTGGTTGGATGTTCAAGAAGGGTAGCACAACCCTTCTGTTCTGGAGCAATATTCTCAGGGGTGGCCTGCTGATCTGCGCTTCTTTCAGAGGTGGGGTTCTGATAAGATACCAGGGAAGACATCATAATCATCAGACTAATGATAGGAGCTTTTTTGCTTTCATTAGGAAATTGGCTGTACCTTTTGGTGAGTGCTACTATTGGAAAGTCAGCACTGAATTCTTCAATTGTATAGTCTCTGTTGTTTGAATCATTGGTGATTTAATCCCAAAAAAACATGGGCTGGAAGCCCCCTGGTCCCCAGGGCTGATGGCCCACAGACGTTCTTGACCAGGGTTTGAGTCCTGTCTCAAATCTTGGGCTTTGAAATAGGAAGAAATTTTGTTCCTGACAGCATCATAGCTTTTGAAACTACTGTACAGTAGTTTCAAAAGCTATGGTGACAATCAAAAATACTTCACTTTAAATGAATTCAACTCAGATGTAAACAAAACTAAAGCATCTGAAAACAGAATTAAAATAAATCCAAATCTATTGTAAATTAATATAAATTTGTTTATTTTTAATTTTGTTTGCATCTGAGTTATTTTTGTTTAAATCTGAGATGAATCTATTTAAACCTGGAGTATTTTTGCTTGTTGTCATAGCTTTTAAAACTAATGTATTAATTTGGTCCCTGCTGCTACTATGCTCTTTATATTGAAAATTCACAGTTCTCTCTAATTGTGCATCATTATCTCCCTGGTATGTGTTAGGATACACTAGCATCTATTATCTCCTAAACCACTTCACACCCTTCTGAATATATTTTGGCTACTTGGACACCTCTTAATGTCAGTAATATTCCTGACATTAACTCAAAAAACACCTCATTTATTAAATGTTGAATAAGGAAAAACATTTCAATTATCAGCAGAAGCAGTTTTTCATGATTAGGGAAACTGCCACAAAAAATGTTTAAATTAATTCATAAATAAAAACTTACTCCTTTTGTACCCCTAGTTCTGCCACATTTCCACCTGTCTCTGGCCACCTGCTAGCCAGTCAGAAGCCATCCAGCCAGCCATGCCTATTCCTGCCAGCCCAGGTCCCCCCACCCAGCTAGCAGCACCCAGGGCAATCCTGGATTTCCCAAATTGGGAATCAAAAAAGAGAATTTTCCAAAGTTTCCCCCAGCCAAGATATGCTACCAAATTGAGCAACCACCCAAATCAAGCATCTTTAAGCCTGCCACATATGGTAATAAATGGTGACCTAAATACAGTAACTGAATTTGGGTGAAATAAACCTAATTATCCCAACCCATGCAATGACAATCTGGATGCTGGCCAATACTTTGGATATGCCAACTGCCAAGACCATCCCAGAAAGGGAATCTGTACTGAAACCAAACTGATGGGGGTCCTATTTCAGTGCTTTGGTCTGTTCCTGCCCCACAGTCAGATTACTGTATGATAGGGCTTCATTTCTTGATGATAGGTTGCGCTATATTGAGCAAATTACCTGCAATTTATATCAGAAAAAGCACAAAAACACTTTACACTAATAGAAGTAAAATACTTTAAGCTTAGTCACCCCTTTCCAGGACAAAAGATGAAACAAATCATCTTCTCTGCTGTTATTAAAGACTTCTTGGGGATTGGGTGCCACCAAACCACCTTTGGACTTTTTGGGCTCACATCATATAATACAGAGGATACATACTACAAGGAGCCCACATAACTCAACTCCTTTAATATGTCCTCCTGGTCCCCATTGGTGTCCCCTCATTCTCCCAAGTTCATAGCAGCCTACATTCTTGCCTAATATGTTATAAAATACTTATCTGGCAACTTTGGTAGATCTAACATCCACACAATGGTATTTTGTTGGGTATTGACTGTATACCCAATCATTACCTCTTTAACAGGATTTCTAGTGGCCAACGTAATTCTGTATCTTGCAAAAGTACTTTTCTACATTCTGGGTTATTACACTTACACATGTTGATGATTAAGATCCTATTAGGTTTGACTCTAGTTAAATTCAACTTGTGAGCCCTTCTGCATTCACCTGGAGAAAAACTCCCAAATGAGTGGATTTCTGCCAGTTGGATTTACTTTTGTAACGTATTTGAGTACTATTGTGGTTCTTGTTTGCCCTTTTCTTGGTCAACTAAAAACTTTGTAACTATTTGCAGTCTTTAACTTGCCCAACTTATGCTTTGTCTATATATGAGTCCATTTTTTGTAGATATAGGATTTTGCTTATCCTAATAGCTTTAAAACTACTGTACTACATTTATTTTTTGAAATTGATAATGGCATTGATTCAAGATTTGAGTTTGGCTATTGACTGTTGGACTTTACAATTCTGAATTTTAAAACTATATAGCAAATTTAATAATATGGCTTTGTAATCTGAACAGTTTATTTAGGTTGATATAGTTTATTTTATCCCTACAAAAAATGTAGAAACAACTTAAAGCTTTCAATGTGTCTACAGAATCCCAGATTTTTTTAACTAAATAAAATGCCAAAAACAATTTAATTGATATAATTGTCAAGTCATATTTCAGATTTCAAATCATGTATGTTGGATATTACAATTCCACATTTTTTTCAAACAGCTTGTAATTTCACAGTATCACACCTTCTCAGGAGCAGACCTTTTTTGTCAAAACTAATTGGATCTTTGTAGACGCCCCCAAACTATTAGTGTTTTGCCTAATATACTGGAAAGGTTTTCTTTCCAAATTTCTCTATTGAACTATATAGTGATGAGATTTCAGTTCAAGGTATTTAATCATACATTACTTTGGCAGCTAATCTCATTCTCCATACAGATAAAAAAGATCAACATAAAACATCCCCATAAATCTGCTAAGAAATATCTTAATACTTCCAATAAAAAATCTTGATAAACTGCATAGGCTATGTAAATTTACATATTGAAGAGTGATTATCTCACAATTTTCAAAATATAGTGAACTTTATGGAATCTCAAAGTGCTTTGGATATTTGGCTGTGGTTCTACTTTATACAATATATGTATGAACTTGCTGAAATTTTAATTGGGATTTTTAATATTTGTGGCAAAATTCCAACAAACCTAACCCCTAATTTAAGGAAATTAAACATGGTATTTTATAAAAAAGCTACTCTCTTGTACTTTGATATGTCCAAAATCCAAAATAGCTTGGCAATCTTGCAATTTTTAAATCAAGTTAGGAAGCTACAGATAGTGCCCCTTCAAGAAAAATTACACCCTCCAATTTTAAATTTATTTGAAATTAAGTCACATCAGGTCATTACTGAAGCATCAATTACAGTAGTTTTCAAAGCTATGGCGCTAAGCAAAAAAAACTCAGATAAAAACAAAATAAACCTATCTGAAAGTAAAATTAACTCAGATACAAGCAAAACAACTGAGCCCAAATCTACTGTTAATTGATATAAATTTATTGGTTTTAATTTTGTTTGAATCTGAGTTTTTTTCACTTATACATAAGCTTTTTTGCTTAGTGCCATAGTTTGAAAAACTACTGTATAGTAGTTTTAAAAGCTATGGCAACAACCAAAAATACCTCAGATTTAAACAAAATGATTTCAGATTTAAACAAAATCCAACTCTCAGGTTAAAATATACACTCTGTTAACAGGGTTTATTGGCGTTAATGGGCAAAATGAGTCAACACAGCAACAAAAGGCTCACACACAAAGCAAAACCATTCAAAATACAATCCAAAATACATTGATTCACAAACAAAATGGTGTGAGTTGATTTTTGGTGTAAATATGTTTAATATGTGAATCGGTGACAAAATACACCCAAGCAAGGTATGTCAAAACGGAAACCAAAAAAAAACACAATAGCAACTCACTACGTAAACAAAATCACCCACGCAATGTGTGCAATGGATTGTAATCATGAATGATACCAAGGTATATAAAATAAGCCACAAGATCTGAAACATAAATTTTAAAAATATTGTGTTAGGTGTTTGAATTTGGCAGTAAAATCTAGGAAAATGAGTGGATTTTTTTTGAGTATTCTAAAATGGGTATTGTAAAACCAAAAACAACTAATTAAGAAACAAAAAATCTGTAATTGGGATATTGGATGGGAAAAACTCTAATTAAATATCCATATTCAGATAAAACCAAAAATTAAAATTAGGGAGTAACTTAATTGAAATTTATTTAATATTTTATTAAATTTTAAAATGGAAGGAACACAACAACAGAGTACCAATACACCCGTTGTGCGCCGCGGTTGCAATTGCCCCTGCGGGTCAAAGAATAGAGTTAGTGTGACCCAAGTGCCTACTCAAGGAGGAGAAAGGAGAGGAGAGTTCCATAGTGACGCTGCACTGACACAGCTGGTTCAAGGAGCACAAGCTGCTAGGGTGCAGAGAATAAACCCTTGAGTCCCAAAGCTGACCCGGAAGCCCATCAAAGTCACCACTAAAAATAAAGTTAGAAACAATGAGGTAGAACTTACTTTGTATGTGTTTGACGTTGTGTACCGGCAAGAGTCGGTCCTGTCAGCCATGCTGGAGAAGGTGAAGCCTGTACTTGATACTAGCTATAAGCCCTACATCAGTGATGGCAATCAGGAGGATGACAAGGAGCCCGAGTTCTATCAAACCAATGAGGGACAGCTGGTGTTAAAAAAGGTTGCAGTCTTCTATACCAAGGTACCTATGCCCTGTGTTGTGCCCAATGCCAACAAGTCAATCCCCACCGCTAAAAAGCCAGCCCAGAAGTGCATCCCTGACATCAAACGCATCATCCTGCTTAAGATAATGCGGGAATTGGGTGATTACAAGGAGACCGCGGCCCTTGTTGGAGTGGATCCCAAGTACGCCAGCAAGACCTTCCAAAAATTCATCAATACTGGTTGTGTCCTTGCCGCAGAGAAATCCTTTGTGTTTCTATCATGCTCACCAAGGAGCACAAATGGGCAATCCGCCAGTGGATCACTCGGGACTGCCATCTTGAACTGGCAAATATACAGGCCATGGTTAAATCTACTTTTGGGATTGAGGCCTTGATTTCCTTTTACTACCATCTGGTGAAGGGAATTCAATTTTCTTGGAAAAAGCTTGGGGTATCCCCCTACAACAGAAACAGCCCAGCCAACATTGACGTCTGGAAAAACTACGCAGAGGCGTACACTGCCCTCAAAGCCAAGGGGGCGGTCAAATTTTATTATATTGACAAATTGGCATTTGCCTCATCAATGCGCAATGGGTATGGCTATTTCCCCAAAGGCTCTAATGACAGGATGGCTTGGTGTGCTGTAGTCCGCGCCACAGCCTACTTGATGGTGACTCTCCTCGGTCTAAAGGGGGTCAAGCTCTACCAAATGATATTGTGTTTGCATAAAAGCAGGACCTTTCTATCATTTCTCTGATTGGTCCAGGAGCACCTGAGGCGCACAAGCCCTGGCTTCACCAATGTCATTGTGTTGGACAATGTTGGTCTCCACAAAGTGGCTGACATTCTTTAAGAATTTCCATCAATTGACACCAGCATTGCTGTGGGTCTCCAGCAATTGGTCACGGCAAATTTACGCCTTCTCTTCCTCCCAGCCTATTCACCCTTCCTAAATCCCATTGAGGAAGTCTTTGGGTGGCTCAAGCGAGTTGTCAAGCGAGGAACCCCAACTGGGACCAAGGACCTCTTTAATTTGCTGCAGGCCAGGATCCACACCCTCCCAGCTGAGACTGTGGCCAAATTCTATGGCCACGCTGATTTGTTCATCCCCGCTGGCCTAGCCAAACAGCCAATCAATTAAAGGCTTAGTGTGTCCAATTTTTTTATATTCTCTTATTTACTATTCAAGATTTATTAATCTTCATTTTATATTTAGATGTTTCCACACCCACAATCACATTCAGAAGATCCATCAATAGATGTAAGTAAATAATTTATTTATTTATTTTATTATATATTATTTTATTATGCCATCTGAGGTAACCCCAAACGCTTGATACTGGATTATGCAAATAGATTTATACCACTTTATCAAATAAATATAAAATAGTCTTATAAAAATTAAACGTAAAATGTACAGGTTGGAATTTATTTTATTACCGTATTATTTTATGCTTTTATGAAACCTGTTTCTGCAATATATTTTGCAAAACTGGTTTGCTGAAATAAGAATTAGAAAATTTTATTATAATAAAAATAATATGAATTGATATGATTTTTATTAGAAGAGAGAAATTGTTGTGAACACCTGTAGTGGGTTCTTCAGTATGTACCCACCCCGCAATAGAGGTGGCGCACAACCTCCACCACCACACTGTGGACAGTGGATACGCCCTTATTAAAAAACTTCCTCCTGCTGGTGAAGGGGAGTAGGGTAAGGTGCAAACTGAGGAGCAGCTTTTTGGGCGGGGCTGCAAACCTGTAAATCTCTGCCAGGACCAGGGTGTCTTGGATTACATGATTCACCAAGTCATATCCAGGGGGGACCTTCTTCCTGTCAAGTGCAAGCCAGGCCTTGTTGATCCCCAGAAGGACCCTGTCTAGATCCTCTACACTGGCGCTCATCCCAAAGAAGAAAAGATAGCTGAGGTAAACCACCAAGTGAAGCCTTTGTCCAGCAAAGGCTTCTGTGAACTCACAAAATTTATTATAGACTGTGCTGATCTTCTTGTTGTGCCTGGTCTTTGCAAAGGTAAGATCCATTGACAAGGGGAGCCCTGTCTCATCTGCACTCCAGGCTAGCCCAAAGTCTGCAAGGAGGATCTTAGTTTTCTTGACGGCTGTTGCGTCTGCAACAGCCAATTTTCCCACCGCGCGCCCAAAGTTCTCCAATAGATAAGACAGGGTGTGCTCCAATGGAAAGCAGAAGCAAGCAGCCGCATGATTCTGGCCCATCTCTGGTACATTCTTGAATGGGAGCATTGCCAGGACGTCCCAAAAAAGCTCAATGAAGTTTACACAGTAAACTCTACTGAGGTTAACCGGGTCCAGGTAGACCAGTTGGGAATCCTTGTAGGCAGTAACTGCCCACTTGGATGCCCCCTCTCCATGTGTCAGCCCAGCCAATGCCTCCCTGGACATAGGAAAGGACCTGTGGATACGGTCCTCCAGCTCCCGCATGGCAGGGGGGAGAGATACAATTGCTTGGTCACATGAGTGGCATAATTTGCATAAAAGGTGGCCAGGACAAAGGGGACCAGGACTTGGAGGAGTTCACTGTCTACGTTTTCTAAGAAAAAAGGTAAGTTTTTCAAAAATTTATTAATTTTGTTTTTTAGGCTACCTTCTTGTGTTTCTTTCTTGCCCACAGCCTCAGCTGGCTTGGCTATTCTTGGCGCAATCAATTGCTCTGGCAATTCAGTATCCTCTGCCCTGGCACACTTGGCAGGTTTGAGATGTTCATACATCTCTGGGTTGTCAACCCAAACAGATGGCGCAGAAAGATTGTACGCCTTGAACTGAAGGCCCTCAACCACCGTCTTCTGGATGTTGAGAAGACGCTCAATGGTTTTCTTTGGGGTGTCTGGCATTTTTGACATTAGTGCCTTTGCAGACACCTTGTCAATTGTGTCCCCAGTGAGGACAGCAGACTTAACTTTGGCTTTGAACTTGCGGTCAATGTCCTTGATTTTGGCAATCACCAAGTTGAGGTCTTTGAGTAGTTTTTTGAGTTCTCTCATTTGATTTTTTACTAACCTTTCCATATGTTTTTGTAGCTTTTGCCCCAATAAATTCTGTATTATTTTGATACTGTTGCCTATTTGTTTATTCCTTTTTGTTTTCCCATCTACTACATTATCCTATCTTTTTACCCATTTTGTATATGTTTTACGCTCATCTCAATATGTGTTGTTTGCTTTGTGTTGGCATTGTTTCCTTGGTTACCATATTATTTTTGGCACTTGACATAGCCCCTTGTGAAAATATTAACAACAATTTGGTGATCAGCTAAATTTGAATTAGAAAATTATAGTGTTAACTGTTTTTAGAGAAAGTTGTTACTGATCCAAATTCAAAAGCTTAATGATAAACTTTAAGCCAATCAGGAGCCGGGTGATAAAGTGATTGTTGTGATATAAAGGGTCATTCAATAATTCTTTGGTGCATGTGCGCTAATTAATATGATTGGCTGGATGTTTTGCCATTGTACGTCATTGCTGCTGTGGCAAGTTGTTGATGGACTAGTGCTAACCCAGTAGCTGATTGGGCACTAGTCCTTTAACAACTTGCCACAGCGGCAATGACATACAATGGCAAAACATCCAGCCAATCATATTAATTAGCGCACATGCACCAAAGAATTATTGAATGACCCTTTATGTCATAACAATCACTTTATCACTTGGCTCCTGATTGGCTTAAAGTTTATCATTAAGCTTTTGAATTTGGATCAGTAACAACTTTCTCTAAAAACAGTTAACACTATAATTTTCTAATTCAAATTTAGCTGATCACCAATTGTTGTTAATATTTTCACAAAGGGCTGTGTTTAAGTGCTAAAAATAACCATGTTCTGGATCTAGATACACAACATAGTAAATATATGATTTTATAGAAATAAGCTGAACATAAAGAATAAAACCAACTATAAACAAAGAGAACATGAACAATTGAAATTCAAAAAAATGATAATATAAATAGAAAATGTTTGGTGACAGGGGTTTATTGAGGCAGGGAGAGTGATGCCTAGGAGGCAGAATAATGCAAGAAGGAAGACGTAAAGGCAGTGCTGGCCTGGGGGGTCTGGGATTGGGTGGGTTGGGCTTGCAGGTTAGGGGTGTTGGTGGCGGGGATGGAGGCGGGAGGATTTTGCGTGATGGCTGCCATATAACGCTTGTCGTATTCCTCATCAGTCATTGGCTGGATGAGCTGGTAGGTGGCAGTGGCTTGAGGTGGAAGGCGCTTATCCTTACGTGATTGGTTGCCCATGTTCACATGGAAAACCATTTGCGCAAACAAGTCAGCCACCATCTGGCAGCCAAAGAGAAAATTGTGGTCAAGGACCCCAAGATAGAGGTTGTTGAAAGCCTGAGGGTGGCGCTCCCGTAATTTGGATCCCATGTTGAAGAAGACAACATCAGCCAGATGGACGTCTGCATGGCCAGCGTGGTAGACTGAGGCCTGGTGCCTGCGTCCCTGGATGACCTCAAGGGTGGTGGAGCTACCCTCCATCTGGTGGCTCAAGAAAACTTGGTACTTGGAATTGGAGCCATCCCAGGAGTTGAGTAATCCACCAAGGATGTGGCTGTATGAGTATTCATTGATTAAATCTGGGTTTGTCTGATAGTAGACAAAACCCTTGGCTGAAACAGCCAGAAATGCACCAAAAAATGTCCCCTTCTTGACTTTCTTCCTTCTATTCTTGGCAGCAGCTTTTCCTTGCTCGCCAAAATCATCAAAAGCTATTGATAGCTTGTAGTAGGAGATGAACATGACATCATCAGTTAGACTAGTCAGGCATCAGACCAGAGTTGATTTGATGGTGGTGTCATATGGAGAATCCTTAGTGCCATCCCATTAGTCGCCGGCAAAATTGATAAGAACCCATATGAAAGCCACCTTCCCATACATCCAGAGCTGCACCATGCGCTCAGACACCCATATGTTATGGTGCGCAAGTTGCTTCCGGACCTGGGTCAATGAAAGCTTGGGATCCCGCTGGAGGAGGTCAATGTAAAGTCACTTCCCCCTTTAGCCCTGGATAGGACAATCTTTCCGCGCTGCACAAAAAAATCTGCTCAGAAGCCAGCCAAGCCCCTCAATTCCCTTGAAGATTTAGCCCACACAATTAATGAGATATTTGTGCTGGCATACCTTTCTCAAGTGGTAAATAATGGCGCTTTGGACTCTGTTCTCACTTGGGAGAAATCCCTAATTAATTTGGATTACCTTCTGGCTTGGGCTTGACCACATTTAAAATTAATTAAGTCCAAACATCCAGATTGCGCTACTGCTAAACCATCAAATTCCAATCCAACTGGATTGAATGCTGATTTAAATCATTCCATTAATGCCAGCCAATCAGAGTTGAAGCCAAAAATTATTGCAAAACCCTCCAACTCAATGGATAAGCCCTCACAAAATTTCTCTTCTGGTCAATCAGACCCATTTCCTGGGTCAGGTGACCTTTCAAATTTAAAGTCTGTCCCTTAAAGTAAGACAGGGGACTTTTGGTCCCCTGCTTGCTCATTTTTTTCAAATTAAATTTTAAAGCTTTCTCTATTAGAATTTTGGTTTATTTTGAGTCTCCTACTGGCCCTACAATTCTCTAATATTTTTAGTAAAAGTTTTTTCTTTCCTTACCTTCCCCTTGTCTCCTGGGCCCTTCTGTTTCTTCCTGAAGTGCTTGTCTGTGTCGTCAACGTTAAAGTTGAAGCTTTCCTCTTCCGCCTTGAAGAGAGAAATTTGATTTTAAAGATTAGTATTGAATTTATTATATTTACCTATTATAAGTTTGATTTTGTGCTCAATTTGCTTTTGCTTGCACTTGAGCTTTATATACGCTTTGATAAGTTTTCATATACACTTTCAAAACTGTTTAAACCGTGGCTGCCGTTCTTTATTCTTCACTGGTGTTTCAGAGTCCTTCTGTTTGCTCCTGAGCCTTCTTTTTAAATTTAAGGGTTAAAACAACAAAATTATCTGCATTTTTCTGGGCTCCTCTTCCAGATCCTAAGCATGTTAGTCCCTCTGGCCAAGTTTGTGGCTTTCACCTTGGCACCAACTCTGTTGATGATTTGGTCTACCTCTCCAGATCTTTGGGGACGTATTGCTGATTCTTTCCTCCGTGTTGGTACAAATCCTGATTAGCTCTTGAATATGTTTGAAGATATTCCCGCATGCACTCAGGATATATACACCACTAGTGAGAATGTTGTGAGGAGCCTGACCTGCGATGATCTTGACCTCTCTACTGCCAAAACAGTCTCTGCCACACCCCTCAGTCTGGGCCACCCCATGCTCCTTCCCTCTGAGGATCTGCCTGTCCTGGTTTCAGAGAAAGGCTTGGGCACCCCAGACCTCACTCCTAAGCGTACATCCTGGTTGCTTAGCGGAATGATCTTAATGGGTTTGGATTTTTACTTTCCCTGGGTGTCTGCTGCGTTCTCCCTATGGTCACCCCTTCGAGCGGCCATGCCAGTCTTATACTGGATGACGTCCTGGTGGATCCTCCCTCCAGGATGGGAGCCAAACTTAGTTAGTTTAGCCCCCTCTCTCACAGTCAAGCATGATTAGGTATGCCTCAGATATTTGTGACTCAGGAGCCTTCTTGGGCTTCTTGGCTGTCCCAATCAGATTCCTCCTGTTCATCAGGTTGTTGAATTCCCGCATGACAGTAGCTTAGGTAAATTGCAACTGGGCGGCAATCTGTTCCCAGAACAGACCCTGTAGATTCAGTGCCACAATTTCTTAAAGAATTTGGGTGGTGATGATTCATTGCTTGGGGCGCTGGGCCAGGGGAGCTGAAGCCTGATTGGCTGTAGGGGGCAGGTTGGCTGGTGGCAGGAAGTTGTTTCAAATCAAGGTTGCCATCCTGATTGGTTGGTTGGTGGGCAGCTTGTGCAGGGGTGGGTGTGGGAGCAGGGGCAGAGCTAGACTCTAAGTGACTCTCAAACAAGTCAAAGCCATAGGGATCGGTGGTCAGGTACAGGTCAGCTCCCTCGTTACCTGCCTCAAAGGCTTGGGTATAAACAGGTGCCTCCACATTCTGAGCCTTGCCTTGATTGAAGCTGGTCTGGCTGCTGCTGGCTTGGCTGCTGGCGCCGTCAAAGATATTGCTTGTAAAAACCATTGTAAAAACCTAGGATAAAATCACTAAAAGTAGAAATTTTAAAATTTAATGATTTATTTTTATTGTAATCTCGAGTCCATATTTGTAAGGTTCTCAAAACCTTTTCATACAAATCTGGGGCCATAAAAATGAATAAAATGCCTCTGTTCCTAAATTGGATAGCTGTTGATTGGCTGTTAAACTGTTATATTTCTATTTTAGGCTGCTCACACTACACATCTTGTGTGAGTTCATTTCGTTTTGTGCTTGTGTAATCTCGTTTCTAGATTCCTCAAGTTTTGTTTCATTTTAGTTCTTCTGTCAGTGCCTCATATGAATCCTGATTGGATTATAATATACTCCGGAACAGCATCCATCCATTTCACTTGTGTCAGTTCATTTCGTTTATGGTTTGAACTACACCGCTTGATGTTTGATATAATTTCGTATAATGGGCTAGTGAAATTTCGTTTTTTATTTGATAGTCCATTTATTAACTGAAATTTTATAAATTAATTGAATCCTGAATCTCGCGAGACTTGGATTTCGTTTAAATCTGAAATCATTTTGTTTAAATCTGAGGTATTTTCGGTTGTTGCCATAGCTTTTAAAACTACTGTATACTGAAGCTATCAGATAATTAAAGGAACTGCTGGCTATAAGAGTTAAAATCTTTACCTAAATTTTGGCCAGAATTAAGATGTTGAATCAAAACAGTTTAGAATCTCCTACCTTTTTTACCCCCAAATTCCAAGCTTTTTTAAATAAACATAAAATTGATAAAAGGATCTATGAGGAGGGATTAAAATATAGATTTATTAGAATTAACCCTTGCCTACTTCCATCTGAATATTCCCTTGAGGTAAATGTTAGAAATGATCATTTTTGGTTGAATTTTAAACGATACCAGAGCATATTTTTTAAAAGCTGCGCAAACATTAGGAGGATCCATTCAGAAAGGTTGATTTGTCAACTTTTGAAAAAGAGCTTTCTCCCGACCTACTCTTTATTGAGAATTCGGGTGGCTTCTGTAGAATCCCTGCCTCTATTCCACTCTCTTCTACAGAGTCTTATAAAACTGGAAAGATATATGGAATGGACTTTAGCTCTGGAGCTGCTGTTTTGGCTTTGGGTGTAGAAAAGGGAGATCAAATTTTGGAGTTATGTTGCGCTCCTGGAGCAAAGTTATGCTTCATGTCTGATTTGCTTGCTATTAAAGAACGAGGCTGTGATAAGGAGTTCCGTTCTGGTAATGTTACTGGAGTTGATATTGCAGAACATAGGCTTTTTACCTGTCGTTCACTGATAAAGAAATACAAAACTGCATATCGGACTCGCTTGTTTCTTGCAGATGGAACCACTTTTAATGTTCTCCCTCCAATCGACCTAAGGTTTTCTCAAAGAACCCCCAAAAAGTTGATTGCTTCCAAAGAAAATTATTTAACCCAGGCCGCTTCCTCGGATGGAACCAATGGTTTAAAAACAGACAACTTATTAAAACAAACTGCACCTTTTTATGCACCCCGTCATCTTAGATTACCTGGTCGGACTGGGCTCCCAAATTCAACTTGCTTGATCGGGTATGATAAAGTCTTGGTTGATGCCGAGTGTACTCATGACGGCTCAATTATGCATGTCCTCAAATATAGGCTTGGTAAACCTATCGGAATCCGTGACGCTGAAGAAAACCCCTCTTCCGAAGTGATATGTGAGAAAACGTTTAACTTGGACAAGTTTGATTCCACTGTGCTCGATGATTCTCGTGTGGCGGTTCTTTCTTCACTCCAACTTGATCTTCTTCAGCAAGGCTACCGACTTCTTAACCCAGGAGGGACGTTAGTTTATTCAACTTGTTCGCTTACAATCGATCAGAACGAAGCAGTAATTGCTCGTTTTATCCATGCACAAATCGAAAATTCTGCTTTCCCTGTGGTTGAATCCCCCTCTCCTTTCTTGCCTTCCTCAATACCTGCTGCCAATCCTAAGTATCTTACGACATCTATTCTTGAAACACATGGTATTGCCACTGAGCACCACGAATACATTCGTGAATGTGTATCTCAAGCTATTCGGTACGATCCCATTGTCTCTGAAACTTCTGGACTTTTTATAGCTCGGTTGCGCAAACCGCCCCTGACTGGTGATAAAATCATGGATTCTGCCCAAAAGGGTAAATAGTTAACAATATATGCATATGGTGCGTCATTAAGGTATTGTAAACAGATAATAGATGTTATCTATAATATATTGAATTTAATTACTTGATTGATTTAATTGTAATTATATATGAATACTTAATTCAGGGTTTAGTACATTTTTCTATTGAATAGTTTAAGATGCAACTTTTAGTTGATTGAAGTCAGTCTTCTTTTTGTTCCATGAGACAATACCATACATTTGCTCGTTGTTGTATCAGCTGATTTTTTCTCCGTATTTTAATATATTACATGTTACATTGTTTTTAAAACGTAATAGTGTTAAATCAGAAGCATTGTTATTCTTTTACATGCGTCGTTTACATCATTATTTATCATCCCATATAGCTGCTTGCATGTGTCGCAGAAATAAATGTGCCAGTGCCCTGTCAAGTTACATTAATGCCAAGTAAAATTATTGAGGTATCATAGGAGAAAAATACCACAGTAGTTTCCAAAGCTGCGAAGGATAAGCGAAAAAAATTCAGATTAAAACAATTTCTAAGTCAAAAAATTAAATTCAAAAAGGTTGAATTTATATTGACTAACAATAGATTCAGTGCTAATATAGTTTCGCTTTTTGACTGAGAAGTTTTGTTTTAATCTGGCATCTTTTGCTTGTCCTCACAGCTTTAGAAACTGTTGCACTCATAAGAATGTTACTAATGGCTTTAAACCCATGCAATATAAACAATATTTGTTGCTGTTATGGTATGTAGTACAGTGGTTTTACAACCTGTTAAGGTAAACAAAAAATGGTCCAGATCAAAACAAAAGGCAACTAGTTCCACTTAAAGGTCAATTATATTCAACAAACTTCTATTTATTTAGGTCTGGGTTACAAAAATAGTCAAACACAACAAAATTAAAATCAAATACACAATCCCAAAACTGAGACAGCAAACAAAAGTAACCCATCTTCAAAACAAAAATGAACAAGCCACATTCTGAAGCAATCTACATCAACTGTGATATTAATTATGTAACAAAAATGCTACAATCAGAGAAAGAAATTAGTTCAGTCACAAAAATGATATTTTCAAACATGAAACAGCTTATTTTTTTACAAACTTGATTATTTTTGGGACTCAAAATAGAAATAATTGCTTTCAAGAGTGAATCCACCAGAATGCATTCAGGAAACTTCAGCATTATTTTCAATTTATATGCTTCTAAATTGGGCTACTTAGGTCTGAAAGAATTTTTCAAATAGGGGCACACATTTAAATAAAATTAATACTTTGGCAATACTTTGCTTTTCTGTTTTAATAGAACTTTTACTGCTTTTTGTTTACAATAAGTTTCACTAGTGAAGATAACTTTGTCATTGTCAAGGAGCAGTACCAGGAGCAACCCCAAGCCCAGGTTACTGAGCAAGAGAGCACAGCTGTTGTGGCCCTGCATTCACCCAAATCAACTTAAGTTACAAGGAGTTTGAGCTGTATGTTTTACCAGGTGCAGCACTGGGTGCATTTTTTGGCAGGCAATACAAGGTACCCCAAGACAAGGCCTAACCTGAGACTGTGCCACATGTGAAAACCTGGGCAACTGGGGCCCCCTTCACCTCAATTCACCAATCCTGGGTCAATTCAGGCTAATCAAATCAAACCAAACTTAATCTGGGTGCCAGTATGGCAAATGTGTCTCACAAGTGTCAAAACAGTGGGGTTAACCTCCTGGAAAAAATTTGCACAAGAGACCCTGTGCCACTCAAACTGATTTTCCCATAACCTGAAGCCAAATGCAAAAATCAACTTGAATTTTCAAACAAAGCTTAGCACCAGTGATGATCTCAGTACAGTGAACAGCTTAATTTGATACTTGACTCATTACAAGAATCAAGCCACCCCCTGTTCAATCCAATTGATTGATTGTCATAATCATGTTCTTGTTATCATGATTCACCCCCAACTATATAATCATTATCTCTCAACAAAGATTATTATCTAGTTTCTGATCATCTTTTCCCTTGTAACTCTGCTAAAACAGCACAGTTACGACAATAACTATGCTGTTTAGCATGCTACAGGCAGCATTAAAAAACTTTGCCACAACCATGTCTGTGCTTGGCAATTCCTGTATGAGTCTCAGTTTTCACAGGTTCTGTTCTCAAAAAAAGGAGTCTGATAGACAGAGAGCCAGAGAAAGCTGCAACTTATGGTCTCACAGCAGCCACAGCTGTATTTCACATCACACAGGAAAAACTCAGTTAGCCATGCCAAGGTATTTCTCTCATGCATCTCTCTAGAAAGCTAGATTCACTATAAGTGGCTCCTGCTTCTTAAAGAGCCTGACCAATTAGCAACCAGTAGAATAAAATCACCAAAGTAGAGCATAGCTGATTCTCCCCACACTTGTGGCTCTGTTACTATTGGTTATATTATAAACCTATACTGATACAGTAGTTTTAAAAGCTATGGCAACAAACAAAATGAACTCAGATTTAAACAAAATGAACTCAGAATTAAGCAAAATTGAAAATAAATGAATTTATATTGATTTACAATAGATTTGGGTTCATTTCAATTTTGCTTAAATCTGAATTCATTTTGTTAGTCGCCATAGCTTTTAAAACTACTGTATGAATAAAACCATTTTTATTCCAACACACTTTTGAGTGTCTTTTAGCTGCTGACTCCTAATTTCTCTTTCTTGCTGAACTAATACAGGCTTAATTGCAACACCAATAAAGCATTTAAAAATAGACAAATGATAGAAACTGTCGCAACATCTTTGATTACTCCCTCTCAGGAAAGTAATTCCCCAAGTAACTCCTGAATGATTCCCTGACTAATCACTAAGCTGGTGGCACTCTTATCAATTGCCCATCTATTATGGGGATCAAACATTTTGAGTCCTAAGCAGAACATGACTTGGACAAGCCTCATGGCTGCCATGATGTACATGGACGATATGTGGCTTCTCATGATACCATATAATACTCTAAACGCATATCCAATAAAGTATCATTCTCTTCTTAATTTTCCCCTTTATCTCGTTTATTATACTTCTAAGAAGTATATACTTGACAGAACTATGAATTTGATGTAGTTCTTTTAAGATTTCCCATAAGTTTTGATGAAATGTATAGTAGGAACAGGACAAAATGCTGTAACATTGTCTTAAATGGATAAAGTCCAGTGTGTGAGAGCCTAGAGTATGTAGAAAGAGTTCATAGTTTAGAGCTACAAAGTTAGTGCTGCAAAAGGGTATCTGATACCTGAGAGGATTTTTAGTCTCAATATTGCGCTCGGTATAGTGTTCAGTCGCGGAAAGACTTCTTAAGCGTTCAGCTGCCTGCTCAGGTGTAAGGTCTCTTTGTGCCTCTCCAAGCATTTCAAACCTTTGAAAAAATTTAGTGTGCTGCTTGTAGTATTGAATGCAAAAATTCCTAGTGGAGTAGATGTTTAAACAGATTTTGATTAATTCATATGAAGACTTATGAATTGTCGAAATCCAGGCATGATAAATCATTTAAAGTGTATATTTCTGAACTTAAGATAAATTAAAATACAATTTATCAAGAATATGGTAATAACTAAAGTGTCTCTCACCCGGTGACTAAATATTCTTAGAAATAAAAAGGGCATACTAATTATTAAGGGATAGACAGGGGATTCAAGATATAGCTGTTGATAGGCTTACCCAACCATCCATTTCTTCACATTTGCAGATCGCAAAAGAGGCGGATAGAAATGAATATGGAAATGTGATAGGTCTCTGTGCTTTTCAAAGCCATTTGTTAATGGGGATTGATGAATTCCCATGGAATAAGGAAAATCGCATTCAAAAAGATTATCATAGCGAGTCGTTACACGCTTGAGAATGGCAGCAAGGTCCATCAAGGTGTTGTTACTCATAGAGCCTATATCTGACTGATGTTCCTTTGAAAGGACAAGTATTTCAAATGGCCAAGTAGCCCAGAAGGGAACCACTGAAATAAACTCTTTTGTTTCATCAACAACTCGGCTGGCTCTGCTTGAAGAGGCCTCCAGCCGAGAATATTCACAAAGTAGACAGAAGCCATATTTATCTTTGAAGGTAGCCAAATTTTGAAGTTCAAGCTGTGGGATCGAGGGAATTTGATCCGAAGCCCACACTTGCCCATGAGGATGAGGATTCGAGCACCCCATGAGCTTGACCTTTATTTTCAAAGATCTGAACATACTTTAGCTCGGTATTGGCTTTCTCTTCTTGAAAAGACAGATATATATCCTTCCATTCCTTGACAACGTCATAAACGCCAGTGAGAGGAAGAGTTGCAAGAGTAAGATGGTGGTGAGGAGTGTAACAGATGACTTTCGATGTTCCTCGTACACGATTCAGCTTTAGGATCTGCGCTTTGTCGCTTTCAGCAGGGGATGACTCCTCTGTTTGCTTAGGCAGATCCAACTGCATTGCAGGAAAATCATTTGTAAAAGTAAAAGTTGAAGGGTATTGTGGGGTTTTTTGGTCGCCCTTGACGCGAGAGTTTCCGGGGCAAAGATAGCACTCGGGGTCGTAAGGTGGCTTCTTGTCAAAAGTTGGCTCAACTCCACCTTGCCAGGGTCGGAGGGCACGATGAGGAGAACACAATACCCATTGTCCCATCAAAGGATTAAAACGCCTATGACTATGCTGAGTAGGATCGAACATGAAATAAGCAACAGAAGCTTCAGATTTTGACTATGAAATTGCCCTTAAAAAATCTGGGGTATAGTATTAAATTTGACGTTAAATGAATAAAAATGTTCTATTCTAAGGCAATCTAATATTATCATAGTCGACCAGGAGATAAGAAGGAAGCAGATAAACGATAAGGGAATTAGTCTTATGAATCAGAATGCAAGACAATTAAGAAGCCTAAAAAAGTTTGTACCAAATAAAGCAGTCGGATAATTCAATTTAATGGAATGTAGCCAAACAAATGAAATACAACAACTTGTCACCAAGATTAAATAAACA
Organism: Entomophthora muscae; assembly: GCA_014839935.2. Lineage (NCBI taxonomy): Eukaryota > Fungi > Entomophthoromycota > Entomophthoromycetes > Entomophthorales > Entomophthoraceae > Entomophthora > Entomophthora muscae. Next base: position 69,008 of record QTSX02003755.1, read on the forward strand.
ATATTAATTGAATTGAGACTCTTTAATCATTCCAATGAAGAATTTATCCATCATCCTTTCTAAACAATCTCTTTTACTTTTAATAGGAAATAAAAGAAAGGCTAAAAGGATTCTATCAGTATAAAGAAGATAATGTTTATTATAGTCATCACAGAAAGAATATGGATTATTATCTATACAAAAACTAGCTAAGCAACTAAAAGGCCTCATATTTTAATCCTTGAAGATTTTTATAATGTCAAGTGTATACTTTTGGAAAGCATACATAACAATCTAAAAGGGAAATTTAAATAAGAGAATGATACTTTATTTGATATGAAAGGATAATGTTATATAGCATCATGACAAGCCACATAGTGCCCATGTATGACATAGCAGTCATGAGGCTTGTTCAAGTAATGCTCCTCAAAGGATTCAAAATGTCTTATCCTCATACAACATGGGACTGATGTTGTAGTACCACCAACTATTTAGCAGTTGAGTCATTTTTTGGAGAAATGATTTCCCAAGAGGGAGTAATCAAAGATGTTGTGTCAACAAGGAATAAAAGTGTAATTTTTGAAGGTTTTTATTTAACATGCTAAATTAAATAAGTGGCATGGTATAAATAAACTTCAGATAACACATTTAATTGTGTTGCCTAAAGAATTAGTGATCCAAAAGAAATAAAAAATTGATATTGCAGATTAAATGCAAAGTAGTTTTCAAAGCTCTGCTGCCAAGCAAAAAAAACTCATCTGTAAGCAAAAACAACTGAGATTTAAATGAGAACAACTGAAATTTAAACAAAATTAACTCAGATGAAAATGATAGTGTAACAAATTAATTTATATTGATTAACAATATATTCAGATTCACTTTTATTTTTATTTTGTTTTTATCTGAGTTATTTTAGTTTAAATCTCAGTTGTTTCTACTTAAATCTCATGTTTGTTGCTTAGTGTCATGAATGACATTTCAATACTTGTATTGAAAACCCAAGAGTTGAACCCCAGTTCCCTGAAAGAAGATCAAACCCTCCAGGACAGTCCAGGACCCGCCAATCTGTTAAGTCACAGGCTCAAATTGTTAAAGTACCCCACAATCTGCCGGCCTACTACAGAGAATGCCCTGAATAGTTGCCAGTCTGCTGCCAAACTGGTGCCAATAAAGACTCATACCTACTTAGGAGATGTAACCTGGTTAACAGAGGTTGGGAAAGAATCTACTGCCAACCTGCCAAGAGCCAATACTGGAGTTTCAAAATCAACATTGAAAGCCCTGGAATCAAATCCTGACCCTCCAAAGACTACTTGAGTCACACAAAGTGGACAAAAACCTGCTCACTTGCTAAATTGCAAACCTGAGTTGACAAGTTACTCTGAGGCCTGTCAGGCTCCCAAGGACAATTCCCCAAATGATCACCAGATTGATGCCAACCTTGAGCCACCAAAGATCCAAACCTATGCAGAGGTTGCAGCTTGCCTTAAGGAGGTTAAAACAAAACCTATTTTTAACTCTGCCAATGACCACCAGCAACTGCCAGCCTTCCGTCCAGAAGGGGTAGTACAATTAAACTACTCAGGTGACATAGTGAACAGTGGCAGCAAAACAAATCATTGCTGCTTCTATTCACCAAAGCAGGCACAACCTGGATCTGCCACCCTCAAGACTCTAAGCCAAGATTCATGCCCCATCAGTGCCTTGTCTGCGAACCTGAACCCTGCAAAAATCAAAGAAGCAAAGTCTCATGGTATAAAAACCCTGGCAGTATGGTAATGACCACATCATCATTTTTGATAATAAAGTTTTATGAACCTTTGGTTTAAACAAATCTTACCTTACCTAGCCTTAGTGATCTTTCATATTAACTCCGTTCAAGTAGACCATCAGGCAACCACCCCCTCTGGAGACCAACCTGCTGATCCTACCCAGGCACTATACCGTCCCCCAGGAGCCCCCTTTGGACCTGTGCATTTTACTGACTACCCGCCCAACTTGGCCTATGCAAAGACTAGAGAAACTGAATACATAGGACGTGAAGGAAAGTGGTACAAAAGGCTGCCAAGATTTTTCAAAGACAAGTACAATTATCTGCCTGCCTACTTTGTTCTCATGACTCCACCCTTAACCCCACAACCCAACCTCCCAATGAAGACCCCCACCGCTCCAGAGACCACGTTCACTCAACTGTTTGGAGTACTCTATATCACCTTGACAGGAATGATGAATTCCATGGTCCCTACCTCTGGACCCTGATCCTTACTCGGGCAATACATATCTTACATTATCAATTTAGCACCCATTCTATGGCAGACTTTACCCACCGGCTTGGCCCAACCCCATCCTGAGCCTCCCAATGCCTCTATCTATGCCTGGTTTCCTGACATTATGACAATCTTTTACAAACATGGTAACCTGGGCCCCAAGATGTTGTTAACACTTGGGACAACTTGTATGCTTTTTTTTGTGATAATCACTTATTACACCCATAAGGCAATTACCTCCCTGATACTCTCATGGATGAAGAACCAACCTGCCAAAGAATTAAAAGACCCGGCACTTGGTGCAGAACCCCAGAACCCCGCCACGTCACAAGTACAAAACGTGATTGTGAACCAGACCACGACCAAGGTGGATATGCCCCAGATGGGCAAACTTACCTTAGAAGAAGCCCGCCAAGCCATGCCAGTCCTCCGCCTCCATTTCCAAACCAACGCCAATGCCTACCCCAGTGACACCAAGAAGGTCTTGGGGATGGCCGCCATGCTATCAGGAGACACACTAGATTGGTTCAGAAAGGCCACTGCCAAAGATGTTAAATTTTGCCTTGACTACTCAAGATTTGAAGCCTAACTTATGAGCACTGGCAATGACCAAGACACCAGATACTACGCACTGAACTCTCTGTTAGAGATCTGATAAGCAAACCGCCCTATCCAAGCCTATATTGATGAGTTCCTTAAACTTAAGACACAGATGCAACTTGAAGACAAATTAGCTGTCATTATCTTCAAAAATGGAGTTAATTCAGCCATGAAAGACTTGTTGAAGCACCACTCGCCCACATTGAGCCTGGAGGAACTACTTCCCCTATGCAAAGTCCTGAGTCTAAACCAAGAGGGACAGAACTTGTACCCAGCCCAAACTGACAGAGCCACAACATCCAACCAGGAATGTTCCCCAAAGAGTTACAACACCACTATCAAGATGGGTTATGTTTTTACCTTCACAAGGCCGGTCATCTAACCAGAGCATGCCCTAAGAAGAATACACCTCCTGTATCCTTGGCACAAATAAACACCTCTGCGCAATATTACAAATTCATCCAAGTGACCATAGACCTTCTTGGGAATCAGTGTCATATTGAAGCCTTTATTGATACAGGAGCTGATGAAAGCTTCATTGACGCTGGCCTGGCAAAGGAACTAGGATTAACAGCTTCAGAGCGCAGCCTACAAGTAATCATGGGAAACAGCTCCCTGGACACTGGCTATGAATGTGAACAAGAACTCCCCTTGACAATTGGACAGAATGTGTACCCAACCCCCCTTGATCCTCTTGCCAGGTTTACCCCACCCCCTAATATTGGGTGACTCATGGTCCGACAGACACAGCCTGATCCTTAACTATTGTGAACAGACTGCCACTTTGGGACAACCTGAATCTTGTGACACCGTTCTGTTCTGTATGAGTCATGGCAGAGCCCCAACTAACAGACTCTTAACCATAAAGATGGAACTCAGCGTTGGGACACTACCTATCCCCCTGCAGAAGTAGGACCATGTGTTTAGCAAAGAAGGAGCCACAAAACTACCCAGCCACTCAATCTATGACCACGCTATAGACCTACTACCAGGCACCCAACCACACCACGGCCTCATTTATAGTAGCAATCACCGTAAGCAAGTGGCCTTGAAAGCATACATAGAGAATATGACAAAAAAGGGTTTCATCTGAGTGTCAAAGGCCCTCTTCTTGTTGCCCATGCTGTTTGTAGGAAAAAAGGATGGCAGAATGTGTCCATGCGTAAACTATCAGAAACTGAACAACATTACGGTAAATAACCGCTACCCTATCCCTAATGCTGATGACCTTTGTGATGTACTGACCAGAGCCCAGGTGTATTCAAAAATTGACCTTTGTGATGCCTTTAACCAGATCCAAATCAAAGACAGAGACAAATACAAGACAGCTTTCAAAACCAGATATGAGTTGTACAAGTACCTAGTAATGTCATTTGGTCTCTGCAACGCCCCCAGCACTTTTCAAAGGATTATCAACACCATCCTTGGGGAATACCTTGACCGTTTTTGTGTTGCATATTTGGATGACATTCTTATCTACAGCAAGACCCACAAGGAACACCTGCGCCACCTGGACCTTATACTAGGAAACTCTCTCAAGAAAACTTACATTCTAAGCTTAAGAAATGCAAAAATTTTCAGTCTGAAGTTGAGTTCCTGGGATACATAGTGAAGACTGGCAGGTTTGCCATGGCACAGGACAAAGTAGAATCAATAATATCTTGGCCAACGCCTAAATGCAGGAAAGATGTGAGAAGTTTTTTGGGCCTGGCAAATTATTGCAGGGATTTCATCCAAAAAATTTCTCATATTACCCTGCCCCTGACCTGCCTCTTCTCTGACAAAGTCCTGTTTTCCTGGACCCCTGAATGTATTTCTGCCTTTGAAGCCTTGAAAATTGCCTTCATCTCTGCCCTCATCCTGGCCATGCCCGGCCCATCCAAGCCATTAATACTGGAAACCAACACATCCAACTTTGTGGTGGGCGGGGTCCTTTTTCAGGAAGAAGGGGATAGTATGCTACATTCTGTAGCATATTACTCCAATAAGATGCTGCCGGCCAAAGGAAACTACCCAATCTACAACAAAGAGATGCTTGCAATAATAAAGACCTTGAAACATTGGCGCTGTTACCTATGTGGTGCCAAATTTCCAGTAAAGGTCTTAACCAGCCACAAGAACTTGGTTTACTTCTTCAAACCCAGACAGCTAAACCAGCGGCAGGCCAGATGAGCTTTGGAACTGGCTGAATACACCTTGACCATTGACTACAAGCCTGGGAAGGTGAATGTGGTACCTGACGCCCTGAGTAGAAGAGCTCATCTGACTCCTTTCTCTTCAGAAACCAAGGACCACAACACACATGTACTCATTGACCCTGCCAGCCTAGGCATCCAATTGATGTACATGAAGATCATGGCCCACAAACCTGACATAATTGAGGCGCAGAAACAAGACAAATACTCAGCAGAACTTATTGACAACTTGACCTCAGATCCAGAGAGCCTCCACCACAAGAAAGAATTTTTGCTGAAAGGATCCACCCTGCTATTACACAACCAGATCTATGTACCAGAAGGTGAAACAAGGACCAAAGTACTCATTGACTATCATGACTCAGAGATGGCCGGCCACCCTGGCAGACTCAAGACACTCTGAGGAATCAAGAAGAATTATGCTTGACCCTGAATGGACAAAGATGTGGCCGCCTACATCAAAGGCTGTGAGACATGTGAAAGAACCAAAACCCGTAGATCCAAACCTGAAGGCCTGCTAAGACCACTAGACATACCAGTGAGACCCTGGCAGCTGTTTCAATGGATTATATTATAGAACTGCCCCTCTCCAATTTGTTCAATGCCATCCTGGTCATGGTAGATAGGTTTACTAAGATGTCCTATTTTATCCCTATCACCACCCACTGCACTGCCACAGAGACAGCTAGACACTTCCACAACCGCATCCTAACTCAACACGGTACTCCAGCAGAAATCATCACTGATAAAGAACCACAATTCACCTCCAAATACTGGACTCAGGTGATGAAGAACTTGGGGGTAAAGTGCTGTGTATCAACCTCCTACCACCCACAGACTGACGGACAGACTGAACAAGTGAACCAAATACTTGAACAATACCTACAATGCTACGCCAACGCCAACCAAGATAACTGGGCAGAGATTCTACCTATGGCACAGTATTCTTATAACAGCAAAGACCATACATCTACCGGAATGTCCCCCTTCAGAGCCAATTATGGCTTTGACCCATCCTGGGACCCCAGTATTGGTAGTAAGGAAATAAATCCATCAGGACAAACCTGGATTGAGCAGATACATGACACCCAACAAACCTGTCTTAAGAATCTGACCCATGCTGTCCAGACTTATAAGGTGTTTGCGGACAAAAAGAGGACCCCTGGGAAACCGTTGAAGGTAGGAGACAAAGTCTATTTGGACTCTTGAAATGTGCCTCTGACTGTTCCTAGTCAAAAGTTAGCCCACAGAAGAAGTGGCGCCTACAAGATCACTAAGCTAGTAGATGAAGTAGCCTTTAAACTATAATTATCCTCTCGTGGAAAATACATAACGTCTTCCACCGCGCGCTTCTATTCAAGAAAGAAGGAAACTCCCTCCCCCACCAGAAACTCAAGACTGACCCCCCTCCCATTCAAGTAGGATGCTCCAAAGAATACAAAGTTGAATATGTTCATGGGGACCATACCCACTATAAAACCCTCCAGTACTACGTCAAGTGGAAGGGATACCCACCCAAGGAAAGCACCTGGGAACCATTAAGCAACCTACCCAACACCCAACTAGCAATCCAACAATACCTTGAGAAGAAGGCCAGGAAGGAAGGGATCCCTGGGAAGGAAGGGGATGATGTCATGAATGAAATTTCAATACTTGTATTGTAACCCAAGAGTTGAACCCCAGTTCCCTGAAAGCAGATCAACCCCTTCAGGACAGTCCAGGACCCGCCAATCTGTTAAGTCACAGGCTCAAATTGTTAAATTACCCCGCAATCTGCTGGCCTACTACAGAGAATGCCCTGAATAGTTGCCAGTCTGCCACCAAACTGGTGCCAATGAAGACCCATACCTACAAAGGAGATGTAACCTGGCTAACAGAGGTTGGGGAAGGACCTACTGCAAACCTGCCAAGAGCTAATACTGGAGTTTCAAAATCAACATTGAAAGCCCTGGAATCAAACCCTGACCCTCCAAAGACGTCTCAAGTCACACAAAGTGGACAGGAACCCACCCACTTGCTAAATTGCAAACCCGAGTTACTCTGAGGCCCACCAGTCTCCCAAGGACAATTCCCCAAATGGTCACCAGATTGATGCCAACCTTGAGCCACCAAATATCTAAACCTATGCAGAGGTTGCAGCTTGCCTTAAGGAGGTTAAAATAAAACCTATTTTTAACTCTTCTAATGATCACCAGCAACTTCCAGCCTTCTGTCCAGAAGGGGTAATACAATTGAACTACTCAGGTGACATAGTGAACAGTGGCGGTAGAACAAAGCATTGTCACTTCTATTTGCCAGAGCAGGCACAACCTGGATCTGCCGCCCTCAAGACTCTAAGCCAAGATCCATGCCCTGCCAGTGCCTTGTCTGCAAACCTGAACCCTGTGAAAATTGAAGAAGCAAAGTCCTGTGGTATAAAAACCCTGGCGGTATGGTGATGACCACATTGTCATTTTCAATAATAAAGTTTTATGAACCTTTGGTTTGAACAAATCTTACCTTACCTAGTCTTAGTGATCTTCCATCTTAACTCTGTTCAAGTAGACCATCAGGCAACTGCCCACTCTGGAGACCAACCTGCTGATCCTACCCAGGCACTATACCGTCCCCCAGGAGCCCCCTTTGGACCTGTGCATTTTACCAAATACCCGCCCAACCCTGCCTACGCGGAGTACACCTTGGAGACCATCCTCATTGCTGACCCCTTGGAAAGGACTAGAGGAACTGAATACATAGGACATGAAGGAAAGAGGATCAAGGTGCTGCCCTTATTGTTTAAAGACAAGTACAATTATCTGCCTGCCTACTTTGTTCTCATGACTCCACCCTTAACCCCACAACCTGACCGCCCAATAGAGACCCCCACCGCTGCAGAGACCACATCCACTCAAATGTTTGGAGTACTCTATATCACCTTGACAGGAATGGTGGATTCCATGGTCCCTACCTCTGGACCCTGGTCCTTACTTGGGCAATCCATGTCTTACGCTATCAAGTTAGCACTCATTCTATGGTGGGCTTTACCCACCGTCTTGGCCCAACCCCATCCTGAGCCGCCCAATGCCTCTACATATGCCTGGTTTCCTGACACTTAGCGCCATATCTTTGAAAACTACTGTATAGCTTCCAATTTTTTAATTTTTGTAAGCCTCTTACTTTTATTAGATCTCGCTTTGAAAGAATTCAGGTTTTTTTCTTGCCTGTCAGTATTGACAATTTCTTTCTCCTCAAAACCCAGGGCCAAGAGTGAGATTCAAACTCTGAACCTGACCACCTGTGAGCTATAAGCCCTGAGGACTAAAGGGCTAGCCACCCACATTTTTCCGGGATGGAGCCCCCTCAAGCTGAGGCTGAGTCTAATTTCCAAAATGAGAACACCAGAAAAAACTTAAGAGCTACAGCACCCAAGGAAGAACCCAATGACTTGCCTAATGAAGGTAGATAAAGTCCTACTATTAACTTCATGAGCATGAAGTCTATGCAAGTAGTCAATCAAGACCCACTACCAGAGAAAAATGCAGGCTTAAGGCCTGCTCTCATGACCATGGCTCAAAAACAGAAGGGCTGAGCAAACCTGTCTAAGATTTCAACCAAATAGTGAATCTGCTGCAGCAGTGTTATTTTGCCGCTCCTTGTCAGGAATGAACTATGAAAATAAAATTCCATGAGCCACCAGAACTTCAAACCATTGACTACTCCAATTATCTTATAAGTCATCCAAGAAGATCCAGAAAGAGACAATACAAGAGAATTCATAAGACAAGTACAGGAGTGAAGAACCATAAGATTTATTGAAGCACCATAAGGAGAATGATAAATAAGGGTTAAGATAAAGGGAAAGATAATTTATACTCATCAATTCTTGAATGAGAGGATCAATTATACTACAAGAGGGATATAGCATTTTGAAGGTATATTGAAACATGTAACAGTGGTTCAATAATGGCACCAATAGATTTCTCTTGGTCTCAGCTTTCAGTAATGCCTTTAAATGTTGAGATTGGTTCTCTAGCCGCAGAGATATGATTTTTTGAGGATCAGCAATTATGCGCAAGAAGACAGATAGTTCAAAAAGTAATTGGACTGCAAAAGCACTCGGTAATGGCACAATTGAATCAAGTTAATATAAAAGCCTATTTAAAATTGAGTTTGAACATGATAAAATCAAGTAAATTGATATAAAATGTTGTCAGGATTCTGAATCCTGACACTCCTAGACCTGGATGTCCTGGCCAACCAACTTCAGATTCCCCAATCTTATGATGAACTTCAAAATGAACAATGTAAGTTTGACAGCAGGGTACTATATAGACCCAGAGACCCTGCACTAAGACTTCATTGCCATTTTTAAATAAAAGTTTATAAGACATCAGTTTCCCCAATTATTATCTATTTTATCCTTGTCATTTATCAGTTCAGCTCAAGATCTTCTGGACCTTTTGCCTCTTTATCCACAGTTTGTCTCTCACCTGGTGCTCTCTTTGGTCCCATCCAGTTTACAGAATACCTTTTGAAGCCTGAATACAAGAAATTTACCCATGAGAATTCACTTAACAAGATTCTCTGGCTTGGTCAAATTTGCAAGTAAGATACAACAGACAAGGCCCTTGGCATTACACCAAGCCCCGCCTATTCAAAGACAAGTACAACTTGCTGTCCGCATATCAACTGGATATGAAACCTCCAATTACTTCAAAGCCAATGCCCACACCCACACCCACACCTGTATCTGAACTTCTCTTAAACCACACAAATAATTTGTTTGGAATTGTGTATATCACCTTCTCTGGATGATTGATACTATAATTTCAGTTGTTGGACCATGATCCTGGGTGAAAAATTTCTTCTCATACCTTTCTAAGTCAACTCTAATATTGTGATGGGCTCTGCTCACAAAACCTGTGGCCCATGTGATCCCTGAAAATGATGGGCCAGCCACCTAAGCTTGGATCTTTGACTTTGCCTGCCCCTGGGTGCCCTGCCTAATCTGGTATCTTTATAGTGCTTATTAGTGAGTTCTGCTTAATTTTGTCTATTTGTAACATTGGTTCACTTTCAGTTTCTGCTTCAAAGTTATTCAATCTTATACTGTAAATTCATAACCTAAACGTAAAACTGCAGGATTGTCAAATCCTTGGTCCAAATTTTGAATCACTTTTGCAGGTAACTCAGCTGAGTGAAAAGTAAAATATTAAATAAAATCAATCATTTAATTTGACTTTTTTTGATTTATTTAAATTGGCAAATTTTGAATCTCTTGAGCAGATAACTCAACCAACAAAAGACAAAACTCAGCAAACAAATGCAGGATACATGAATCAGAAATGCAGGATTCTAATGTACAATTTGAAATTCCCTGTATGTCAAACAAATCATAGACATCATGTAAAAATTAATGAATCTGAAATTGCGGGATTGTCAAATCCAAGAACCAAGTTTCAAATCATAATTGTAAGAAATTTGAAATAAATATAATTTATGGTTGTCTCAAAAAGGATGTCAAAGGATCTAGAGTGGATTTGTGCTGATTTTTTTAGGAAGCACAGGAATTCTCAAAAATCACCCTATTCCATTCTAGTGCGGCTAAAATTTAGATCCTACTATTCACAAAATTAACATACTTAACAATAAAATTAACTAAAATATACACTCCTCTTTTTGAGTTTAATTTTATAATAAATTTTTTATTATGTCTTCTTCCAACACCAACCAAGTCAATGAGCTGTTCCCTGGCCTTGACAAAATCATGCAGGGCTACACTGGGTCTTCTAATAGTGAAGTCTCCCTCTATGGCCACTCCCAACCCACAGGCCCCTCCGCTAGCTCCACCCAGGAGTGTGTTCTTTCTCCCGCGTCCTCAAGCATGGACCTGTTTGCTCATCATGCACAGGCAGCCGCCAACCCAAATCCTGTATCAACACTAACACCCAGAATTGGGCAATTGAGTCATGGGGTTACCCAGAGAGTCCCAAATCCCAAAACAGCCAATCAGATGGCACTGTCTGGTTCTCAAGGCAGACACACCCTGCCTCTAGCCAATCAGCCTGCAAGACGCAGAAAAAATTAATCACTCTGGAGATTGTTCTTGAAATGGTTGAAAAGCAAGGAATGCTTATGTCCCTTGGGAAAATTGCGGCCGCAATGGGTTTTGCAAAGTCTACTGTGGCTGCAACCCTGCAAGCCCACACCAACTGTGCCCCCCTACCAAGAAGATCCCAACTGGTGCCTGTACTTCAACCAAAGGTGACACAGCCTATCCCCTTATGATGGCCATTATGGAACATGAACCGTGGATGCTCCTGGTCCAGGTACGTCTCCAGCTGGGACTCTACAGCATCTTCACCAACAAAAGAACAGTGAATTTGTGGATGCACGGAGTTGTGATTGCCGCCAGACTCTTATCCAATCAGGTTCTCAGTGGCCCTCTTTGGTGGACACTGACCCCTATGATTGTACTGCTGTCAATTTTATCAAAGAAAGGGCAATGAGGGCCTGTAATGACGTAATCTTCCTGTCATATACCAAGATTTTGGCAAGTATTTAAGACTTTGGAAAAAAGCATATCCAATCTGACGTCTATAAGCGCAGCCCAATTTTGTATTGTTTTGTTGGGGTTTTATTGGCAGTTTCCCCATTGGGTGTCAATTATTACTTGGCAATATTGAACACCGCAGATGGGTATGCCTCCCAGACAGAGCTCAAGGCCATGCTAGAGGAGTGGGCCACACAGCAAAAAGTGTACACAGTTGTACTAAGTGCTGATATGAAGCAGCGGGAATGGGCAACCCAAGAAATCAGGGCTGTTGGAAATACCTGTTGGTCCTACCCCATCAATCATGCCAACATGCATCTTGTAGATGTATGTCTATACAATTTTGGTTCTGCCCTCAGGCTCTTAAAGCCTGCCACCTACAACAAACTATGCACCCAAATCAATAAGGATTATGAGCTTTTCCCTTCTGTGTCTGTCCAGGACTTATTTAATCTCATCATCTTCTATGCAAGTGATAGTGATAAGTACAGAAAGGACCCCTGCCTCCCCCCACGCCAGTCCATCCATTTTGTCAAGCCAGTATACGTGACAGAAGAAGAATTCAAGCAATTGAAGCAAACTGCTCTTGCTGCCCCTTCCCAGTCAACAAACTTTGCCTCCCTAACCCCCCCCCCCGTCAAGCCACCTGTGTTCCAGCCCTGAGTCCCAAGCCACTACCAACCCCCCCACTATCTCTGATGCCATCCCTTTCACAGGCGTAGATGAAGGCAATGTTCATTCCGCTCATTCCCTCCCCTTCCCGTCCTTTGATTAGTAAATAAATCTTTTCTTTGTGACAACTTATTAAAATTAATATTTCTCTTTCAATTCATAATTAATAATATATTTTTTTACATTATCAACATTTCCCATAATTAATACAATGTTGTACATTTTACAAATAGCTTAAACTTATTAGCATACATATTTTTCATCATTATTAATAAATTAAAGACAATAAATGTAAATATTGCATTATAATATAGCAATTAGACATCAACTCTTGATATTTTGATATTATGTGCATAACTTAATGCATTCTGTTTAATAAAATAAATTGAGTTATGCACATAATCTTGAAATATAAAGAGTTGATGTCTAATTGCAATATTCTAATGCAATATTTACGTTTATTGTCTTTAATTTAGTAATAATGATGAAAAATATTCACGTGTTGAAGGTAGTACTATAAAACCAGTTTTTTGATGTAATTCAAACAAAATGTCAAATATCTATAACTTAATAAGCAAATTAGAGGCAACCCTCCAAAAGGTTGTTGAGCTTGAATACAACATAAGGAAAATTGTGGTAAATCAACTGGGAAATGAGGGAAGAGCCTTGGTCCAGCAAAATAAAACTGCAAAAAATAGCCTAGGAGCAATGGTCAACAAAGAACACAAAAAAATATTTTTAAATCTTCAAAAGGAAATACTCAAGCAATTAGATTTCAAAAGTGAAAGTTACAACTTGTGGGAATTTGCAAAAACCAATAGAAAAAATACTCAAAAAAATCAAACTAATTGAAGGAAATGAAATCCCACATGAAATAAACACAAATGAAGAGGAAACTGACCAAATGGAAACAGATGAAAACAAAACTAAGTCAAGAAGCAGGAGTGCTTCAAGAAATACAGAAAATTTATCAAATGAAAACCAAGAAGAAACACAAGTTGCAAGAAAGATAAGAAAAATTAAGCCTAGGAAAATTAATGAAGAGCAGCCAACACTCATGAAGTTTTCTGAGGTGGCGCCTGTGGCTGAGGAGGCCGCAGGGGAAACAATTAGTAAGTCTTTTTGTGTTTTACTTATATTTATTTTAGTTATCACTAGGAATGGGGACAAGGTTGCAGAAGTGGCGGCTTTTATGCCAAGTTGGTTCTACAGAGGTTACCAGTCACTAGTAGCCCCTGTAAAACAAATAAATAAAAACCAAATAAATAAAATAATTCAACAGAATATGAATAAGCTTTCAAATATTGAAGCTAAAGATAGGGAATATTCATCACCTACGGGGTGCTTGCTGTGGTTAAGGGAAGCATAAAAAATAGGATCAAATATCAACTTCAAGGAGATGAATGAAATTTGTGGGGATGTCAAGCTAAACTTCAATGAATATATCTATGAAAGTATTCAACAATTCCTATTTGCAAACATCAACAAATATGAAAAAAAACTTAATAAAAACTGACTTTCAAATAGGAACTGAATCTCTAAAAACTGAAATTTTTAATGAAGTATTCAAGGCATTGGCAAATAAAGTCGGGGATGAAGTCTTTGTGAACACATTTAAACCTTTATTTATTTTGTTTGTGGAGGCATGGGGGGCTGATACAAGTCAGGCGCCCCCTGGAACTCTCTTCAAACTCAATCAAACATCCTACATAAACAGATTAGTTCAAGTATTCAAAAAATTGTGCATGTTCTTGGAAAAATACACTTCACAAAGAATTCACATTGCGGTATACCTGGGAATCCTCCTTCACTGCATATTAAAAACCAACGTCAAAAAGTTGGAGGATGTACCTATTCAAATTGATATATGCCGCTTAGCACACAAACCCCAGAAGACACTGTGGGGGTATAGGACAGTTGAGCACGTCCTGTATGACTTCTTTGCATTGACAACGTTGTATGGGTACTACATGCCCCCTGAAAAAACTTATTAATCAATTTGCTCACCTGGCTTCCTTTTATCAAACATTCAACAACTACCGGGGTACAGGGTGCCACCCCTCTAGCAATCACATCCAGGGTTGTCCACCACGTACAGAAGAGTATGTGGATCCAATTGGACACTCTAGCCAAAATTTTAATTTTGGGGTATAATTCCCTGGAATAATTGCATTACCCTTTGCAATTAGCATCCCCTTAATAAATATTTTCCCTTGCAACTTAAATTTTATTTTTTTTAAAAAAAACTATTTTAATATTAAATATTTTCACTGAAATATGTAATATTAAAAATTTAATAGTAAAATTTTAATTTTAAATATTTAAATATTAAAATTTTAGTATCTAAAAGTTAATATTAAAATTTTAATATTACATATTTCAATATTAAAATTTTTAATATATAATATTTCAATATTGAATAAATCATAATTAAATAAAAATAGTTAAATTTTGAATATTTAAACTTTAATAGATAAATTTTAAGATTTATAATTTTAATTTTATTTTAAATTTTAGTAGGTAAATTATAATATTAATATATCTAAATATAACAAGACATTAGTTATAGTTACAACCATGTCAAATAATAAAATAAGTTAAAAATGTTTTTATTTACTAGCTCGTTGAGTACGGGTTCATTTATTACATATACAAACAACAAGAATTGAATTTATCCTCATCATGCGGCCCGCTCCACTTATATTCTAAACAAGTGATTGTTTAGAACTCAAATTACTTTTCCCTAGTAATATGATTTGATAAATATATTTGATATGCTTGACCTGCATCCTAAGTACTAATTAGTAAGTAATACATAAAAATCATTGGTGGTTGTGTCGTGTGGCTATAGTGGCACTGAAATAATAAGGATCAGATGATGACCTGCAAGGTCCAATTTGTGGCTTAAAAAAAGCCAGAGTACCAACAAGAATTCACAATTATTTAAATAAAATTAATCTATTTCTATTTTTTTAATTTATTTATTTGTTAGCGCAAAAGTCAATATAATATTCAGTGCATTATAATAAAAATATATTCCTCATACCTAGTATAATTAATTTTACTTATCTTTTTTACATACTCTTATATGTCTATAATACAATCAAACGTCACATCATTATATATAAATAATAATTGTTGAGTCCTACTAAAAAGAAAATAAATAAAAATAAAAACAAATAAAATCTGGAGTGCCCATTTATCTGATTGGCTCAGAGGCAAGAGCTTTGGGAAGAAAGGATTCTGAGTGTTTGTAAAAAGCCACCACCACATTAGGTGGAATTGCAAATTGACTGACCTCAAGGATGTTGAAGAGATCCTCAGTGTCCTGAGAAGGCCTTGCTTCACCTTATTTTTGATCCACCCAGAAACCTCTTCAATTAGGTTAAGAAATGGAGAATATGGGGGGAGGAAGAGGAATCTCATTGGACAGTCAGCCAGGCAGTGGCTGGCCAAATGGCTATTTTTATTGATGGGCGGGAACTTGGACACAACCAGATCCACTTTGTGGAGCCTGACATTATCCAACACAACAATGTTGGTTGTACTGTGGTAATTGATCTGGAGACACTCCTTGACAGTTTAGAGAAAATCAAGAAATGTCCCGCTATTATGGGAACCCTTGATCATCTGATACTGGTCCAACCTGCGAGGACCAAGAAGCGCTACCATGGAATAGGTCTGGAAACAGACAGCTGCACAATGGGCTACGTCGTCCTTGGACCCCTTCTTGACCAACCCATGCCTAGACCTGAGTGAGAAGAAAACAATAATTTGTTGATGTAAAAGAACTGGACATTTCCAGTCTCCTTTAGTACCAGATGTCTCAGCATAAATGTGTCAATCCTTGATGGTCTTTTCATTGTTTCTGTTGTACAGGAAAACTCCCAGTACTTTCTAGAAGAAGCCCAAATCAACCATTGCTTTGTAAACAATGGTTTTAGAAACAGAAAGCCCAAACTCTGTGGCAAGCATTGATTGGACATCAAGTGAGTCCAGGTGGCAATCCTTGGTAACCCACTGTTTTATTGCATTAATATGCACAGGCTGCAAGAGTTTGGGCTGCCGCTGGGCCTTGGCAGATTTTGCAATTTGCCCAGTGTTGCCATACTTGGTGTTGATGTCAGCAATATATCTGGCTGTGACACCAAATTGGGACGCAATATCCCAAACTGCCATTCCCCTGTTCAAGCAGTTGAGGAGAGCTTCACGCTCACTATCCGTCAACCAACGCCAGCCCTTGGCAGGTACCACGGCATCCTGGCTAGCAGGCTCAACACAGGGGATGGGGACTTTTGTGTAAAAGGTGAGATCATGCTTGGTTGCGCTGGCGCTGTCAATGGTGGCATACAATACAGGTGCAGATGGCTCTTTGGTGGTGGTCAATGGCTCATATGATGTATCAAAGATGCGGGGGCAGGAAGTAGCAACTCTTGGATCAAGAGTGCGGGGCCAGGTGACAACTGGGTACACAGTGGAGGTGTATATAACCTCATTATTCCCAATGACTTTTGTATAGGAGACTTTGGTTGCAGGCCTTGAGAGCAGCTTCTGTCTTGGATTGAGGCTACTGTTCCTGGCTTGAGATGCAGGAGGTGGTTGGCTGGCGCTGACACCTTGGGAGGCCTGTGTGTCAGCATGACTCCCCTCAAGTTAGGTTCTGGGTCTGTTCTTGGACCCTCTGGGACGCCCTTGTGGATGGGCTGCCCGCAGGCTGGTGCAGGAGCTGGTTGGAAATGTGATTGATGGTCCATAAAAATAAAATAAAAAATATATATTAGATTAAATATGTATTTATTTGGATTTATTGGTTTAGTTTGAGTAGTTGTTTTCTCTTGATTTAGCCTTGAATAGTAGCAGATTTTCTATATCCGTGATTTGAAGTGAATAATATTGAATCCTTTCCAGTTATGGATGATTTTAAAGTTTAATCACTTTTTATGTCTAAACATGGTTGTTGATATTGAATTTTTCATTTGATTTTATCCAGAGTGGAGCTTCTTTTGGGTTGGTGTTTCCTAGTGTGCTTACTGTACATTAAATTTGGATTCCAGTTCCTGCAATTAATATCTGAGTTTACTAGTGGCATTCAAAAGTGATTTGAAATTTGGTCCTTGGATTTGATAATCCTGCAATTTCAAAAAACATAGTAAACTTAATGAAAATGGTTGATGGATTTGAACCCTTCAAAATTGATTCCAGTTAATTCATTTTGTCCATTGGAAATATGCAGTTTGACTTGAACTTTGCAAAGTGTCTACAAGTTTCCTCATTTTTAAAAATTCAAATAAATATACAAAGAATTCAATTTAATTAAAAAAGGCCATCCTGAAAAAGTGATTCAAAATTTGGACCAAGGATTTGACAATCCCGCATTTTCACATTTAGGTTCGGAATTTACAGTAACCTCTTTCTTAGGAATTATTTTGATTAAAAAGAAATCCAGCTCATGCTTCTTGCTCTTGTTTTGTCTTATCTGCAACCTTTTTAGTAGCTCACAGCATATCAGGGCTCAAAACCCCATATTCTTCTAAGTTTAAATTATTGAAACATTGGCTTACTTTCTTTTTGATGGGTTTTTTCTATCCTCTCAGACCAGATTTTTAGGAAAAATTCAAGTATGTTTCTCTCAATTGTGAGATCTGTGGTTTTAACTATCTTATCTGTCTTGTTTCTAATTTGGTCCACATGGCCAGTTCTTTAAGAATAGTTTTCCTCTTCATTTATCTCTCTGAAAACAGGCTTCCAACAGCTTTTGTACACATTGGATGACCTTTCTGGCGGGTTCATATTTTGACTTATACCAGTGAATATTTTGTGAGAAGTCTAACTTCTGATGACAACCTCCTGTATGTCATTGAGCTTGTTGTTGTGAGTTTTTTAGTGGTGGCCTTGGCCTCCTTAGAGTTTTCAAGCCCTAAGATGGATCCCAAGGGTTCTTTTTGTCAGGAGAAATTTCCTTGCTATGACTGCACTTCCCAGCTTTTATTTGAGGTGCTGCTCATGTTTTTGAATGCTTTCTTTCCTCACCTGTTGTCTACTTTTTCATTTTTAACCCTGCTCAGAGTGGATATCCCAGTTGATCACTAGATGGCATCCTGGTGGATTGATCCCCCAGGATGGGAGCCAAACTTGAATTTGAGCCCTCTCTATCACACTATTGCCATATTTCAATATTGCACAAGGATCAAATATTCAAATCACATTTGAAAACCTGGATAAGCCTCATGACTGCTATGACTTACATGGACACTATTTAGCTTGTCATGATATCATATAACAACTGTGATACTTTTCTATAGGGCCTCTGAGGTCAACTCAGAAGAGTCCTTACCAGAAGGACTTAGAGGGTTGTGAGAGAGGATATGCTAACTAATAACACTTATGGGAGGAGGCAGACAGGGGGTCTGTCTCATATACCTGATAAGAGAGTGGAGGATAGAGACAGAAGGGTGTGTTCTGGCAAGGAAAACAGATAGATTATAGCACTTACTGCAGTGCAACACTATCTTAGCAATACAGTAATATATATGTAAAGATATTGGTAGAGTATCTATAGTACATACCACAGTACAGATAACTCATAGCAATAATGGTATTCTATAACATAAGTTATGAGGAAACAGACAGGACTGTCTGGACCTTGCTCTTTCTATCAGAAGAATGGGAGGCAACATGTATATACCAAGGTTTCCTAAGTCCAAAAGAGTAAAAGAAAGGGATAGCACTTGTGGTTGGGCCTGGGACACTAGCCTGGTAAGGATGCTAGTATAGCAGGGGAACTTTTTATCACCTTTTGTCTCTGCAACAGGAATATCAGGGGCTTTCAGAGGAAGAAACTGGTCAAAGAATACTATCTAAACAGTAAAAATGTCCAGCCAAGTGCAAAGTGCAATATATGTCAAAAGGTATAGGTAAAAGTGGGTCTTGTTTATTATGAATGATGAAAGGCTTATATATATACACCATAATGTGCTTGGATGTATAGGATCTATTATACAGGTAGCATAGACTTGAAATAGTACATCATGTCTTTTTTTTCTGGCATCACAACAGCCTTCTCCCCTAATAAATAAATTATTGTTATTTCCCTTAAACTCCCCTTTTTTCTTGTTTTATATACTTCCAAAAAGTATATACTCAACAGTATCATCTCAAATACAAAGCTTTAACACACATAAGGTGATGATTGTCTTGGAGAACAACCACTACAGAGTACAAGGTATCTAAAGAGAAGGTTAAGAAATGCTTCAACAACTTTCTGCACAATTATCATGACTACATTGTCTGAGAAGACAATATTTCTGTAAGATGTTTCCTGTCCTGTGTAAAGCCCAGCTGTATAGACACAGAATAACTTACTTTCTATAATTAAAGAGAAAAATAGATAGCAAGAGATTGGGTTGAACTTCAATGATAGCTTAGCTATCAGATATTCATAGGGTGTTTATTTATAGTATCTCCCACTGTGCAAAGTTTTGCAAGTGGGAGTGCAAGCAGGGAATGGAGAATCTCAAAAGACTGGGTGATGAAGATTGAAATCAGGCATTTGGAATATAGTAAAACCTTTGTTCTTCTACTATCTGGGTCTGGATTGTCAATTCTTGGTTGTAGCCAATGGCTTACTATCATGAGGGAAAATGGGCCTAAACCTTCCTGAAGGTCTAATTTTAGACTGGGTAGTAAGGTTTGGCAAGAGTCTGGAACAAGCCATGTGGTCTGGGCCCCAGATCCCCATTGGTTGGTTCCAGGATTGATGGCCAGGGTTTGGATTTTGTTCCTGAATTGTTCAAGGACTGCATGGCCTGCTTCTATTTTTATTCCCTAATTCTGGGACTTATCTGATTGGTTCCTCTCAAGGTTCTGTGTTCCAATTGGTTTTACGCGCAAGGTGGTCTCTTAACAGGTAATTATTTATTATTAAATAATGCTCAAAATACAAAAAGCTTCAAAATGAGTAGTTGATCATTCATTTTGATTTTGTATTTGCTGAGATACACTTGCATGAATGTCATCATTTCATGCAACAGGAGTTCATGCAGAGGGGATCACTTTTGCTCAATTTAGCTCTCGATTGGCCTTTTTAACCTGGCTTAATTTATTAATAGAAATTGTAGGCGCTGTTGAGAGCTCTTGAATGCGGGTTTAGGCATTGGCATCCATTGATTAAGAGCTGAGATATGATTGTATGAATTATGTTATCTATGCAACCATGACATCATGCTTAATGAAGCAATGGCACCTCAATCAGGCATTTCGCAATTCTTCCCTTTTTGCCCTAGACTGTGCTTATTTTTTTGCTTTGATCCTTATTCAGAGCTTATGTCAGGAGTGATCCTGGCACCTGATACAAGGGCTTGCACTCCTGAACCAAAGGTTCATTGTAACTGCTTGGGCTGTATCTGAAGAAGAGGTGCCTTCACTTTATCATTTAATATCCAACTGGACTCCAGTATAGTGCTTTAAACATGGCTGCTAGGTCTTTGATACCCTGCTTGGAGCACCCTATCCTTCACCTATTCTGTCTCAGAAGGGCTCTTCTCAAGCAATCCTGGCACTGCCAGGTTAATTACTGAATCTCACATTCTCAATAAAATAATGGAATCTTTATACTATGTTTTTATTATTGATTCCATCACTACAATTATCCAAAATAATGGTGTTGCATCATAAAGATTAAACAGGGTTACAAAAAGAACATATCTGGGCCCAAGATTGTTTTAAAAAGAGCGCTGGAGTGGAGCCAATTGGTCTTGGAAATCTTGCCCCTTTATAGTTTAACCACATTTACTGCAGCAGTGGCTAAATACTGCTTGGATTCAAGAGGTTCTTTTTCCAATAAGCTTTGGTAAAACTCACAGGGCAGGGATTGAAGGGATTAGTTCTGGGCTTTGATAATTTGGCGTTATTAAGCAAGTTTAGTTAGAGTTTTGATAGTTTTTTTTTGAAATCTGTTAATGCACGCTCCTTGCTGCACAGTGTACAGTAACCTGCATAAGTAATGGGTCAACAGTATTTTTTAAGATAAAGAAAGATTTTATAAATCAAAAATGAGTAAAATTAGCATGAAAAGATGTACTGCAAAATTTTACACAAGGATTTAACAAAAATAAGCAAAAATAAATAAAAGTGAAACAAATATAAATTAAAATTGAAAATCAACACTATTATAGCTTTTTGATCTATATAAGAGTTAAGCTCATAAAATGCTTATGAAACAGAGCCACCTTATCAAACTTACCTATATAATAAAATTGAGGTTAGAGAATCTTTTGACCAGAAAAGATGGCTAAAACAAGAGAAATACATGAGTATACTTTTGGTCAAGTTATCCTAGCAAAATATATGAGGTTATATTATAGAAAAATAAGCAGCAAACTTAAGATTGGTGCTGAAACTGCCCAAGAAATTTACCTACAGCACCAAAAAGCTAACTCAGTGAAGAATTTTCTAAGATCAGGTTGTCCTAAAAAAGCTAGTGAGAAAAATGATCAATTGGTAATTAGAAAGGTTTTAAAAAATTGCTTTTTATCAGCCAAACAAATTAAGCAAATGCACAAAAACTCCTTATAAGTTGAATTTTCTGAGACTACTTTACATATAAAACTACATGATCAAGGGTTATTTGGGCATGTTGCAAGAAAAAATCCTTTATTACTCCAGAAAACATGGTTAAAAGATTGGTCTTTGCTTGTTGATATATTAATCACCTTATATCTTTCTGGGACTAGGTTATTTGGCCTGTTGAGACCAAAGTGTTCCTCAGTGGATCTCAGAGACCTAAAACTTGCTATTGGAAACCAGGAGAATCACTCAAGCTCTGCTTTTTAAAAGGTACTGTTAAAAATAAGCATGTGGGTGCTATGTTTTGGGTTGTTTTATGCCAATACAAGAGAAGAGATCCAGCCACTCACTGGGAAGATGGATGCTGTTGTCTACAAAAGGATCCTTGATTGGAATCTCTGTTGTTTTATGAGGGATCTGCAAGATCCAGCCAATTATATCTTTATGCAAGATAATGGCACTATCCACAAGGCCAAGGTTATTAAGAAACTAGGTGGTTGCCGCGTCCAAGGACAGAATTAAAGTTGAATTTAATAAATCAATTAAATATATTTTATTGTATTTTTAGGCTTGAATTATGTATCACATATTTAATTAAATTTTTTTAATTGCTTTATCAAAGGGTTATTTCAAATATATTTATTTAAATTTAAAATTAAAATTGTATATTCCAAGTATAAATAAAATCTAAACCTAAATAAATATAGTATCCCTATTAAGTTTAGTAAGGCTAAATAAATTATTTTAAAAATTCAATCGATTTTTAAATGCTTTTCAAAATGTAGAGCTGACTTGCAGCTTTAAATTAAGCTATTGGACATCAAAATCGGCTTAGTATTCATTGAGATACATTAATTTTAGTTTTTTAGTGTGTATTAAAAGTAAATTTAGATAATATCAATTTGAGTCTGAGTCTTTGATTATGACGTGAACCCGATTCCAGCACTTAACTATATATCTTAGCATCTAGAGCAGCTAGAGCTATCATGTTTGGTACCATTTTGATTGGAATCATATGAAAATCGATCTACGTCCTCTAAATTTCATGAAAATCATCATATGAAAACATGATTTTATCATAGTTAGTTTACTCCACTGATGTTCTTTTGGGATGAAGCTATGTCAAGCAAGGTCTACTCTGAACAATATGCAGCCACTCGGATCAGGTGATGCATCCAGTTGGAATTTTCTATTTTTTCACTTGAATAATAAGAACTTCGAAATTTCCAAGTCAACCATCCTGTACTTAAACTAAAATATATGTATTTTTTCAATTAAATATATTTAAACTGATCAAGCTCTCTTTTCATTGGTCAATTCAATCCTCAGCAGAGTTTAAACATCCAATCAGATAAAAGGATCTTAAACATTTGCTGCTTCCTTTCTAATTTTAATCCACCCATTCTAAAGCCGGGTAATCTATACAAATAAGCCACTTTGATATGGTTGAATAGGGTTAGCCACTAATTTAAAATGCAATTAATCAAATACAAATTTTTTAAAGTTCAAGTGGCTTATATTTCAGTTCAACATGATTTAGACCACACTCCACTGAAATTGATCTGAGTACTTTCAAAGATGCATATAAGGGATTGAATGTAAAGATGAGCCAAATTGAGCTTTTGGCTTAATAATCAACTTTTAAAATAAAATTTAACTAAAAATCGATTCAGTCGAATCCCTTACGGCTTGAGCCCACTCGAGGCGACATTACAGACAGACTCACTTTTATATATATTAATATTTGGATTATAAACTCATTATTTGTTTGGATTGGCCTCCTCAAAGCCCAGACTTAAGTCCTATTGAACATCTTTGAGATGTCATTAAGTCTAATTTGCCAGAAGACTCCAAACAATCCTTATTGGATCTAAAATTTGGAGTGGCTAAAGCATGGGAGGCAATTCCTATGGAAACTCTCAAAAATCTTGTCCACTCAGTGCCTAGAAGACTTGCTGCAGTTATCAAAGCCAAAGGGGGACCAACAAAGTACTAAGTACTTGAGATATTCAATATTGTAAGTTATCTAAATATGATAATAAATATATATTTTTGATTTTGTTTTATTTTTGTTTCACTTTTATTTAATTTGCATATTTTTGTTAAAGCCTTGTGTAAAATTTTGCGGCGCATCTTTTCATACTAATTTTGCTCATTTTCAATTTGTATAATCTTGCATTATCTTAAAAAATACTGTTGACCCATTACTTATGCAGGTTACTGTAAACTTAGACTTTCTGTTTGTAGAAAAATGTCAGCGAGCGATACTTGTGTACTGATTAGCCAAGGCGCAGAAGCAGTAAGTCTGATAAATGTATGCAGAATTTAGGGGTTAACTTAAATCCCTCCCGAAAAGAAAGTTTATGAGATCGACTTTCTTGATCACCCAGCGATCTTGAAACAGAGATTCAAGAAGAATTATAGATTGCCGGAGCTTGATTCGAAGATAACCACTCGGCGGATTTTGCAGGTTTGTGAGAAATGCTATCTACCTTATGTTAAGTGCTCGTTTTTTGGGTTTATTTTCAATTCGAAATTTAAAAATGACGAGTGAACTAAAAGCGATGCTTAAAAATTGAGAGCCAGTCAACATTTACACATGTTTAGGAAGCCAGGAGCATATATCGATGCATGAAAGCGGGTATTTCTACACCTAAGGTTTACCATGTCAACCCAGAAAAAAGCTTAATTATCATGGAGAAGATAGTTGGTATTTCTATCAAAAAGTATCTCCAAGCGTATGGAGCTTTAGTATCAGAGAGGCATCAAGAACACATAAAAGGTATTTTCTCAAAAGGATTTATATATTTTTCTCTAACCTTTATTGTTCCACTTACTTAGTATTTGCCTCTGATTCTTTTGATTCAGCTTTTTGGCCTTGAGCATTTAATTTATATTTTACTATCGCTATTTAGTCTCTTTAAGAGTCTTCGTTTTTGTGAAAACAATCATGCCAAACCAATTGTCATTTAAATATTTAGTCCTGGCAACTCCTACATTCTATAAAATACTTTTTATTATGAACTGTATCTATTAGTTCAATGTGTCAAAATCCTCAAGACTGTTTCTTGCACTAAGTTAAAAAATCAAGTAATGCTTTACGCATAAACTACTACTTTTATTTTTCCAATAAAAATTATATTTTTTGCTAATCCAAATCTATACTAAAGTCGAAACAGTGAGAATTATGTTGCATTTGCATGCAACATAATTCATATGATAGTTAGGCTTTTCTTTTGGAAAGTATAAAATGCAATTGTTCTATAAGTAAAAATGAAATCGCATGTGTGTCATTTAGCGAATGATTCAGTTACAATGACTTAAAGATCTTGATGTGTTTCAAGCATGAAAAAAGCTCGATTAAAGTATAACTCACTATTTCGACCTGATATATGTTTCTTATGCACCATTTTTGCGATTTATTTGAATTTCTCTCTTTCTTTCCTAACCATTTTAGAAACAATGAAGCAGATTGGAACCGTCATTGCGAAAATGCATGAGCTCAACATTATCCATGGTGATTTAACTACCTCCAATGTTATGATTAGAACCTCAAGTGGGAAACAGGAGTCCGAAATCGAAGATTTTGCTTCTACAGTTTTAATCGATTTCGGCCTTAGCTCTGTTTCATCCCAGCCTGAAGACAAAGCTGTTGATTTGTATGTTTTAGAACGGGCGTTCCAAGCAACTCATCCTCAACTATCAAGCTTGGTAAGCATTTATTATAACTCCACTAAGTGATGCAGTTTGAGGATGTACTTCAGTCTTATGCTTCAAGTTCTGGAAAAAAGAACTCGGTTATCAAGAGATTAGAGGAAGGTAAGATGATCTAGTATCTTTGGAGAATTTCCTACTCAGATTTATATGATTTGTTAACTTTATCAAAAAATGTAAATTAGATCAAATTGTTTCTCAAATACAATTAAGCGGTCTAAAAGAGCAGTTCATACAGATATCTATTCAGTAATCAGGGGGTTGAAAATAAGACATCTATGATAGTAATGTAGGATGCATTTTAGTTTGGGAATTTAGTATCAAAAGAAGGTCCTCATTATGTGAAATGTATTTATCATTTGAAAATTGATATAGCTTTTTGCTTTTAATTAAATAATTCTTTCGGGGTCGGGTGTGAACTAATAAATCAACAGGCTCTAATGCTTTCTGCTCAATAATTCTTGCTCTGCAAAACACAACCAATTCTTTATTCTGGCTAAACTTTGTTTATATTAGCTTACATCATTCATTCTGCTAAATTTTTGGCATTGCGTTAATTATTTATAACTCTCCCAGTGATAATTGACATTTTGATTTCTTTGGCCTAAATCTTTTTGTATTAACTTCCATGGGATTTAGTTCGTCTGAGAGGAAGAAAAAGAAGCATGGTGGGATAAGCTAATGTTCTTTAAATAAAGAATGTTAGAACCACATCACCTTTCCTTTTAAAAAAGCCATTTATTAATAATGAAGGCACAACCTTTTATCAATAACGGAAATCATTTGAAAGACCAATCAAATCCTATAGTAAAGCTACATAAAGAAAAGTTTACAAATTTAGGTGAATTGTGCTTTCCATGACATCATACAGAGAAAGAAAACTAGATAATAATCATTTTAAAACTCAGCCTTTATTTACAGGCATGAAAAAGTCAACTCGCCATATGCACACATATTCGATATTAGGAAAGGTAGTACAGCAGTTTTCAAAGCTATGGTACCAAGCGAAATCAGCTCAGATGCGAATAAAATAGCTGTGAACCCAAATCTATTGTTAATCAATATAAATTTCTTGGTTTTTTATTTCGTTTGCATCTGAGTTGATTTCGCTTGGTACCATAGTTTTGAAACCTACTATATAATCAAATGTTGTCAAGGCAAAAGGATTAAGCTTGATGTTGTTGCAAACTCAACAATTGCTTTAACTCCGAGAACTTCTTTCCTGACACGAACCCAGGTTACTGTGTATAATGCTTGCAGCTGGGGTTTGAATCAGCCCCTTAAGCAGGACAAGATCAGCTTTAAAAACTTTCAAGGGTACCCATATGTCTAGCTGAACACTCTTTAAAGCTACATCTAGAAAAAGATTATATATTCAATAGAATAATTGATTTCCCATTTTATTCAGATGTTAAGGCTCCACTCACTTTTTATTGCCTAGATATACTTATCAGAGGTATATTTACAATAAAAATTTTTTAATGATCAGTAAAAGGAAATAAAGACAGACTAAATTCAATTTGGTGATTTATTAAAGAAGGGATAATATAGTGATTAAGAAATTATTGCATCAGAATCTTGGGAAGATGGTCCTACTTGGATGAAAAGGTTACATTATACAAGTAGGCTTTATATCAGAGAATGATTGATTTCCATCATTTGAATAGACCAAGTCTTAAGATAAATCTAAAGATACACAACTTCTTCCTTAAGGCTGAGTCCAAGAAGTCAAGGAAGCATCTTGTATGGAAGGGGTAAGCCCCTTTTTCATAGTAAAGAACATATGGCCTGAGCCATGAGCCTCTAATGGCAAAAACTTATGATATTTACAGTTTTTGTTATAGCAAGGTTGATATTAGGATAAGGGGAAGCAAGATTAGAAGGAAACACAATAGAGGTTTTATAATGAGAGGATATAAATAAAAAATATAATATCAATCCTTGATTTCTGTTATGCATTCCAGAAACAGTCTTATGAAGAATAAGGATTGAGTTTTTTCTGGGTATTTGGGTGATGATCATTTAAAAAACTGTATGCATTCTCCACTTGGTTGTACCTCACAGCAACAGTTAACAGGTTTTTAATAGAGTTCCTGCGGTTATAACTAATCATGATAAAATTGTTTATGTATTATCACACATGTTCCAAGAATATTTTTAAAGCTTCAATTAATAAAAATAAAAAGGTCAATCAGGCAAAGATTATTTCAAAGTTCATGTCACAGCACTTAAAAGGCCTATGTAAGTCCTAAATGATTTATTGCTTTCCTTTTTTGAAAAAATACTATCTGATTGCACTCTGTAGCTATATAAATATCAATAAGGGACTTAAACAGGAAAGTGTCACATTAATGAGATTTATTTCTGAAATTGACCATTTGAAACAAAATAAAGGCCCTCAATGTGCTTTTGCAAACCCTTTAGATTTATTGATGGCTTGAATCAAGTCATTAAAAGTAAATGAGATTTAGCAGGAGTAGCTTGTCACAGTATTGTTATTTTTGTTTGGGATAAACCATCCAAAGAAAGAGAAGATCAAAAATAAAAATAGTATAGACCTCTTAAATTTTTCAGAAAATCTTGACCTGGTAATTGATAAAAGAAAATGGGTCACAGCAGCCTCAATTATGGGTAAAATAGTTGAGTTGCACCTACTGAAATTCTGCCCAGATAATCATTTGCTTGCATACACACAATATCACCACTTTGTGTCGCTTAGTGGCCAACCAGCCAGCTGCCAAAATTGAAAATTAGGATGTCATAAACGTGACAGTCAAGGCTTCTAACCTAGAGGTGGAAATATTTTCCAGTAGCCAATCAATTTTGAGTTTGTCTAGCCCAACATAGTTATAGTGCTCCTCACCTCCCCTCTGAAAACTTGTTCTTGGATTTTTTCCTCCCAAACAATAAAGTTAGATTATCTCTCTAGATGAAAGCAATCTTGGGGTTAAAAGTGCCACATCTCACAACATGGCAGCCGCCATCCTGACCTGGTTGAGAAAGGCCTCCACCCAAAACCAGCAGGTTTTGTACCCATTATTTCAAAATCATTTCTTCCCAGTTACTCATCTTCATGTTTTTCACTGCCTTGTTCCTTATTTTAGTGCTAAAATTTATCCCCTTCTTTCATAGATTTGTAGGCTTAAAGCTTTAGTGTACCTTTATTATGTTTCTATTTCAGTATAGTCATCTCATTCTCAAAACTTTTATTTATGCTCCAATCTTATTTACATGACTCTAGCACAGCTACTAGAAATAGAGAGGCCTACCATCTTTCTTTGTTATTGGCAGGACATTATGGCTTTTCTAAATTGAGATATCCAATGCCTAAAAAGTATAATGTCTAGCTCACTGACAATAGAAAGGTTAAAAATGATGTCATAATACATCAAACTGGACAAGAATTGACTAGCTAGATGAAAATATGCCAAGATAGCCAACCAGCTTTGGCCAAGTCTCTGAAATAGAAGATGGTTCATGCTCTCTCTCCGCACTTTTAGTGTTCTACTTTCTAACTTACCACTTTCTAATAAATCACTATTCTTAATTTTGCCAGAGACTCTGGTTGTTGCTGATGTAACTTTCTACCTGTGTGCTTTCCTCACATTATTGACAGTTATCCTTTAACTCCAAGCTCCAACCTGTCAGTGAGTATATGAAAGAGTTCATCAATGAGCAACACACTATTTAATTTTTAATTTAATGTCCACCGTAAAAGAAAAGTTGATTATAGGCTTAAGAAGTTTCTTTTTTAACTAAGGCTTCTAAAAAATCCCAAGAGGTCCTCAAAATATAGATTTATTATTTACCCAGTATGTTTACCAGATAACAATGAAGTGTATTCTTCTTCTTAGATCTTACTTGGTATATAATCAAGCTTTAAGGATAAATATTAAAGCTCTAGCTCATGCTAGATGCTTTACACTGATAGAAGTTTCCCTAAAATACCATAGAAGATATACAGAATAATTGAGAAAATTATGAAGCCTGAGAGATAGTTAGATGGTGTATATATATTAGTTATTTATGGATGTAGATATTTTAACTGGGCACTGTAAGGAGCTTTAATTTCCACCTTTAAAGCTTTGGTGTACTGTGTGCATATTGCACAATATCCACCTGGCTCAGATAATTGCATTACTTCAAAAATAAGAATATTAGCTTTAAAATATTCTTTTTAAGCTTAAGCTATTATCAACTCCATGCCCAGAGAGATGAACCAATCATATGCATTCATACATTTAACTTAATGCTCTTAAGGAAGACCCAGTCACAATATCAAATACTTTAAATGTTATGCCTAAGCATTGTACAAATAGAATTTTTAAAATAAACACAATTTTCTTCTCTTTCCTTTTTCAATCCCACCTTTTCAATAATACCTGAGTTTAATCACCAAGAAATTCTTAAAATAGGCTTATCAATACATCTGCACTGACAACTGATGTCATAAATTCACTATTTGTTTGGTTTCAATCCATGTACAGTATAGAAAATGAGGAGAACTATCAAATTCCCGGTATATTTACACTCTAATGGGATACTCCTTGAAAAAGCCAAATAAGAGAAAGAATCATTTCATATGTTCCTTGCCACCCACCTTTAATCTATATAGCTTGTATATTTAAATACTGATACCTTTTCAGATGTCTTTTTTAGCTATATAGCAATTTTAGCTATTTGTTAACAAAATAATTTATTTTGTGTCTCCTTCTATTTTTTATAATTTGCTTCTTTTTAAGCCCCTTACCTAGGAATGGCCAATTTCTAGCTATCAGTTTATAGGACTTTAAGGTATAGTACCATTAATTTACCCTTGGATAGCTAGCTCTTGACTAGCTTTGAACCTTTTAAGCCAGGTTTATTGTCTGTGCCATCTGAGATTGCATAAATCTATAGATTTTTTATCTTTCTGGAATACCCCATCCTGGGCAGGTCAGAGAGGCTTATGGGGTAGAGGATCAACTGTGCTGATACATCATTTAATTTTTCCTTGCCTGAGGTTTTTTAAGGTTTAGGGGCTAATGATCCCTTATACTTGTGACAATATCATACCCCAACAAGATGATTTAGCAAGTTAGAGAAAATGGAGGTAGCAGTAAGAAAGGAATCAAGAAAAGGAGTAGATTAATATTGTATCAATTTCTTTATATTGTATTTTTAGGAGCTTATAGCCCCAGATTTGGTCCCAAGATTTTAAATTTAGGGGGAAAGGCAGTGCTCTGATTATGTGGTGCCTTATATTGCTTGAATTGAAGTTAAATATTTAAAGCTATTATCAAGGAGCATATAAGCCTTATATCAATAGATATTCTAGAGACAATTAACAAAAGTTACCATGTAAAATAGCTTTATATGTGTCCTATGTGTGCCAAAAAACACAATCTCAAGCGCAGAAGAAGTCTGGTTGTAGCTGTGCATAAATGTGATTCTTATTATGAAGAAGCAATTAGTGTAACTTACGGGTATTTAGAGGCTTGCAGTTGGGAGAGGCAAATGCCCCAATTCATCCACATCAATAACAGGATTTTGTAAGGGCCCACAAGCTGAAAGCAGTCCCACTGGGTTTTGAAGACGCGACTGCACCCAGAAAGCGCCTGTGCAGGCAGCCACAAAAGCTCACTAGGGGAACCAAACCCCTGCCAAGCCACCAGCTCCAAGCATAAAATGAAACCAGCTGGCTCCCAAGCATCAGCCAAGTGCATTGGCTGGGTACTAGAGCAAATCCAGTACCAGCTGGGATTGCTCCAGTCCACAGCTAGCACTTTGAATACTGTGCTGGCTTCTGGATCTGGCTTGGCCTCCTCTTCTGTGGTTCCTGCTGCTTCAATTTCTGTTCCTGTTACCTCCTCTGTTTCTGTTCCTTCTGCTTCTTCCCCTAACCAGAGAAATGATAATTATGAGCATTGTTTAGAAATGCAGGAACCCAATTCAGCAAAATCTCAAACACCCACTGATGTAATGATAGAAAACATCACTATCCAGGAGACCAAAAATAACCACCAATCAGTTGATCACAATAACTTTCTGACCATGAAATAGCTACACCCCAGCGCAACTCCCTGATTGTTATAGAAGCCACCCAATTGACACCCAGCAATCCAGCAATAATGAAGATGAGACCAGATACCACTGTTTTAATCCTCATTCAGTATCCCAGTCAGGGTTCCCTTAGCCAATCCACTATTACTACTCTGATGAATCCCCATTCCCAAGCCCAGGCCAAAGTTCCTGGATCCTTTTCTCCTCCTCCTACTTCCCACCAAGTGCCTGTGACCAAAAGATGGACCACTGGTACTTTCCAAAAAGATACCAGTAGTCTCTTCCAAGGAAGACCAGATGAGTGTTATAAAAACCACTTCCCCAATCAAGTTAAGTGCAGACAATGTTAAATAAAGTATATGGTAAACAGCATGATGCTATCCTTTATTTCACACATATTATTATAGCCTTGGACCCAAACTTCTCACCAGCCTACCTACCAAACTGTCAAACCCATATAGACACTTGTGATGTACTCTCAACAAGGACTTAGCCGCTAACATACCACCCCCTATTCCTCAACCTGTTGCTGAGGTACAACCCTATAACCACAGCAGATATGGGATGGCTATCTTAACTTTCCTTAGTCTGGCCAAAGTTTTGGTGTCCCACCTTGGTGCCTACTGTCTCCTTGCAGCTGGAATGCTGTAACCTGTCCCACTCCTTACACTTCTTGTACTGGGCATTGGTATCACATTATCCTGACAGATGGGATCCCCTTGATAGCATCTTGGTACAAAGTCACACCCAGCCCTGACAGATTTGGCTTTTATATGTATCTTAATTGATCATTAAAGATATGTGAGCTAATAGCTAAGAGGTATTCTCTTTAAAGCTGAAATTGGTATTTTACTTAATGACAAACATGTATCAACCATAAAGATACAGACTATATTTTAAAATCCTAGTTAGGAAAAGAACCAATTAGCTTTCTTATACTTAATAGAGAATACTAATACTCATCAAAATATTTATAAGGCAGAATAATTCACAATGTCATACATTAGTTTTAAAAGCTATAGAAAAAACCAAAAATATCTCAGATTTAAACAAAATGATTTCAGATTTAAACAAATTCCAAGTCACATAAGATTCAGGATTCAACTAATCTTAATATTTTTGGTTAACAAATGAACTATCAAAAAATAAACAAAAGTTCACTATCACATTATACAAAATTATATCAAACATCAAGTGGTGTAGTTTGAACCACAAGCAAAATGAACTGACACAGCAAGTGAGATGGATGGATGTGGTTACAGAGTATATTATAATCCAATCAGGATTCATATGTGGCACCAACAGAAGAACTAAAACAAAATAAAATTTGAGCAATATAGAAGTGAGATTCCACAAACACAAAACAAAATGAAGTCACACAAGATATGTAGTATGAGCAGCCTATAATAGAAAAATAACAGTTTAACAGCCAATCAACAGATATCCAATTTAGGAACAGAGGCATTTTATTCATTTTCATGGCTCCTGATTTGTGTAAAATGGTTTTGAGAACTTTCCAATTATGAAATGTTGATTACAATAAAAATAAATCATAAAATTTTAAACTTCTACTTTTAGTTATTTTATCCTAGGTTTTTTACAATGGTTTTTACTAGTAACGTTTTTGGCGGCACAAGGAACCAAGCCAGCAGCAGCCAAGCCAGCTTTAATGAAGGTGATGCTCAGATAGTGGAAGCACCTGTTTACACCCAAGCCTTTGATGCAGGTAACAAGAAAGCTGACCTGTACTTGACCCCCAACCCCTATGGCTTTGATTTGTTCAATAGTCACTTAGTGTCTAGCTCTGCCCCCACTCCCTTACTCACCCCCGCACAAGCTGCCAACCAACCTGCCAATCAGAATGGCAACTGTGGGGTTCCTGGTCACCAGTCCTCAAAGTGTGTCCTGGGTCATAGCCAGGGACCGGCTTGGAGGAGTTGTCATTTCCTAGCAGTGATAGGTGGCTTGCTAGAAGTTTATACTTAGTCTGCATGACTGCAAACTATTCCAGTACTTTTTCAATTACTAGGCGGGCATCCCCACCATACACCTGTACTTTAGCAGGTGCTAACCCCTTCATGGACCTGTAACATTCCTTCAACAACCTAGTAAACACATTCCCTATAAGCTCCCTCCCCCTATCCCTCATCTCAAGATGCCTGGTTAATCACTCCCACTCCTCCTGGGAAGACTTACTGGTGGCAAATCTTCTACAACTTTGATGATAGGTATCTTCCTCCCCTTGACTAGGGTAAAAGATATGGGGTAACTCACTCATAGAGATTGTATTTATCACTGGAAAATTTGGGCAGGTGTCAAAATAGACTTCTATTCATTTTCAGAAGGAAGATCCCCTTAGAAAAATTATGATATATTGCCTGGGTGTGGGACAAATTATGGCTTTGCCAATACTTGGAGTCCTCCAACAACCTCTTTAACTCCTTGTACTTAGTCTTAGACTCCTGCTCCTTAGACTTGGGCTCCTGCACTTTAATCTTGGGCTTCTGTGCTTTGCTTCTAGCTCCAGTTCTGTATTCCCAGCTCTAGCTCCTTTATCTTGGGCTCCTGCTCCTTTTGTAGTCTTTGTGGCATTTTTAATCCTCTTGATCTAGTCCCTGAAAAGCCTCAGATAGCTTCTCCTTTTATAGCTCCTTGTTTCAGACCAAATTCCTTCTCAGAACTCTGGTTTTTAAAGGCTTAATCTATCCTGTTTTTCTCTCTCTATAATATATTAAACCTTTTAACTTACTTCAGCCAATGAAAGATCTGAATTTTCTGCTTCTGCACCTCATTTTTTAGGCTTTAACTCTTAAGTTAAAGCCCTTAAAAAACTCATCAAATAAACTTCAACTTGCAGCCAATCAGACACCTTGATTCAACAGTGTTGTAACTGTGCTGTTTTAGCAAAGTTATAAGGGAAAAATGGTTAGAAACTAGATAATATTCTTTATTGAGAGATAAGTATTATATAGTTAGTGTGAGTCATGGATAACAGGAACATGATTGTGTTGATCACACAGTGGGATGGTGAAGGGGGTGGCTTGATCCTGGTAATGAGTCAAGCACCAAAACAAGGTATCCATTGTAAGGGATCATTGTTTGTTCATGTATTTGGATTTGGAAATTTGAGTTGACTTCCTAGTCTGGCTCCAAGTGACTGGATAATCAGATTGCAGGTCACAAACCTTTTTAATCAGAACCTTGCTGGCGGGTCAAGCCTGCTGTTTTGACACCCCCTACTGAAGGTCGGCCTCCTCTGGGGGCAGGTTGTCAGGATCCTGGGCTCCATAATGGCCTAACTGTTGTTCTGTGGCGGGTAGGACAGTCTCACATTGTTTCTGTCTTGCCTTGCAGGGTCTCAGGCAATCATGGTGAAGGACCTTGTCTTTTTTACATTTCCTGAGTCCTTGCACAAGGTAAGTGTTGTTTTTGTTTACCTTTAGGCTGATTGCTAGGCCTACTTTCTCTGGCTGTAATTTAATCTTGTCAATGTTCATGACCCAAACTTTGTTGCTGAACTCATTTATGTTTTGGATGGGGACAAATTTCTTTTGCATACACTTTCCCTCTCTTTCTGATTAACTGCTGTTGGCTGGTATGACCTGGGGGTCTGAACAAGGTGGGACCTTGCTTGGTATTTCCAGCTTGGGTCCTGATAATGCTTGGATGATATTAGGCTGTGCGCCATAAACTAGCTCAAAGGGGCTTTTACTGGTGGATCTGTTCATACAAGTCCAGCATACAAGCAATGCAGTTGATAGATGCTTGTAACATTCATCAGGTCTCCTGGAGGTGAGCTTGGCCAAGGCTTGCACAAGGCTACCATTCAGCTGCTCCACACGTCCATTGCCTGAGGATGATAAGGTGTTGTCACTGTGTGCTTGACCCTATTCTTGGTGAGGTATAAGTTGGTATCTTCAGAGGTCAATTCTTTGCCTCTATTAGTTATCAGGAGTTCTGGCTTTCTTAACTTGCTGAGGATTTTTTTCCCTTTGAACTGCTGCATGACATTGCCTGTATGCGTCTTTAATGCTTGTGCCACTGGTCATCATGTGGTAAAGTCTATTGCAGTAATGATGTACTTCTTCTCAGTATGTTTTCCTTGCATGGGGCTCATGATGTATAGTGTTCACACCTTGAAGGGAAGCTGCATGCAGATAGGTAGTACTGACTTAGGTGGGGTTTTCTGTTTGCAAATTTCTCATACTTCACACTGGTCCAAGACTTCCTGAACGTCTTGGTACAGGGTTGGCCACCATGATTTGTGTTTAAGGAATTCATAGAGGTTGCGGCTTTTTGTGTGCCCTAGGTCTCTATGGTAATGTAGCATGGTGTCAACTTGCTGATGTGTGGGACATAGGAAATGGTGGTTTCATCAGACATTTTTTTATGTAGAGTCCCATACACGTCAGCAAATAGGTGTTTGTTTTTGATGACTGTTTTCTTTGTTATGTTGGTTGTACCAGGGGGGAAACCCTTGTCCTTTGTTTGTAGCACCAAGAGAGGCCAGTCTGGGTCAAGCCCATTTTCCCCTCTTGTGGCACGGACATATAGGTGTGAGAGGGCGTCTGCATGGCAAGCTCAGGGCCAGGTTTGTACTGTATGAGCATATTGAATCTCTTCAAGAGCTCCATCCAGTGGTCTTGGCGGCAAGATAGATTTGCTTGGGTTTTGAAGTATATGAGCAACTTGTGGTCAGTCAGTGCCATGAATTCTTCCTGTTGCTCTAGATAACAATGCCATTTGACTAGGCAGTGTAAGATTTCCAACAACTCCTTGTTGTGTATAGGGTATCAGCACTTGCTGTCTGTTAGTTTGTGTGATTTGTAGGCTACAGGAAGGAAGTCACCATCATTGTTTTTGATTCATAGTACTCCCCCAATGGATGTGTCTGAGGCGTCAGTTTCCATTTGGTATTTCCCATTGTGTTTGGAATACTGCAGGATATGTGTTGTTGTGAGTTTCTCCTTGAGACATCTAAAGTAGAGGTCTTGTTAGGGGGTCCATACAAACTTGGATTTGGCTCCAGGTATGGCAGACAGGGATGCAGTCAGAACACTGCAGTCATATATAAAACAACATATGTAGGCAATCATTCCTAAGAATGATAGGAGCTCTGACTTGTCTTTGGGCAGCAGAATTTTGCAGATGGCCTGGATCTTCTGACTGTTGGGTTTAATGCCAGTTTTTGAGACTATGTGGCCTAGGAAGGGCATCTGCTCCCAGAAGAACTGGCATTTGAGATGGTTTTAGTAGCAGCTTGTGTTGCGCCAAGGTAGCAAAGACTGCCTCTAAGTCTTTGTGGTGTTGTTTCACCAAGGGGCTGTAGACAATAATGTTGTCTAGGTAGACTAGGGCATGCTTGCCTATGTGCAGAGCAAACACCTTGTTCATGAAGATCACAAAGGTTGACAGGGCGTTAGTCATTCTGAAATTAATTACCACGCGCTTGTATGAAGTTTATTTAGTGCAGAAGGCTGTTTTGTGGATATCTTCTTCCTTAATACAGATCTGATTGTAGCCTGTGGTTAGGTCAATTTTGGAGAAGACTGTGGCTCCTCCCAAGGCGTCAAAGAGATTGTCAATCAGTGGTAGTGGGTAAAAATTCTTGATGGTAACTTTGTTTAGGGCTTAGTAGTTTGTGACCAGGCGTAAGGTACAATCCTTCTTGGCCACAAAGAACACAGCAGCCCCAAAAGGAGACTGTGAGGGGCGGATAAGTCCTTTCTCCAATGCCTCCTTGAGATAGGTACGTAGGGCTTCATCTTTGTTTGGGGTAAGCCTGTAGATGGGCCGTGCCTTAGGTACAGCTCCTTTGAGTTGGGTGGAGTGTTGGATATGCTTTTCTGGAGGTAACCCAGGTAAAGCCTCCTTGAAGATTTCTGGATGGTGGGCTACAATTTTGCAGTCCTGAGGTGTAGTGGTATCCTGGTGGTCTTTAAAATGTATGATCTTGTACTGGCAGGAGTCCCAGTCAACTGCTTTGAGGTTCTCTCTTTTTTCCAGGGTCTCTGTGATGTGCACAAAGACGTGGTTGTGTAGGAGTTGGTCCACTGAGTCAGGGTAGATCTGGTGGTTGACGCCTTTGTGTTTGATAGTCAATACCAAGGTTGCCCAGTCTATGTGGGGGTTGTTCTTTTGCAACCAGTCCAAACCCAGTACAATGTCAAACTTTGGAAAGTTAATGACAGAGTCTTGAATGATGGAGTGCAGGTTCTCAAGCATGACAAAGAAGGGGGCAGTTTCCCTTGTCACAGCAGCGTGATGCTCATCAGCAAAAACCACGTTATTAATCCAAGAAGGTTTAGTGACTAGCTTAAACTTATCTACAAAGCTGCTGTTGACTAGGGCTTGGTCAGCACCCAAGTCCAGGAGAGCTGAGCCTGTGTAACTGCAAAAGAAGAAATGATAAGACATCAGTTTATTGGGATGTCTGGAAATGATGTAGAGTACTGAATCTTCTGAAGGTACTTGGATAATTGAGCATTGATCCATGTCCTTGGGCTGGTACTCATTGTTGGGCAAGTCAGGAGTTGTGCGGGGAGAGCTTGGCTTGCTTAATGCTCTCCCTGGGCTTTCCCCTTGTCTTAGTTGCCTTGTATGGCAGTGATGCAAAAATGGGTACAGGTTGACTGACTGTTGTTTCTGTTTCTGTGTTCATTGGCGCCTGTGGGTTTATGGCTTGCATTGCTGCTGTTATTCCCAGGGGGTGGTCAAATCAAACACCTGGCTGAGCAAGAGTCCTTGGGTCTCTCTCTCTTTACAGTTTGCACCTTGTGGAGAGCGTTGGACGTTTGTTCTGCTTTCTCTGCCTTGCAATACAAACTTTGCAGGTTGGTTACTTGGTCCGGGTTTACGTGTCTCATTACATGCAACTTGAGTGCGTCATAGTACATGAGATGGGTAGCTGGAGTGTCAAAAGCCATGTTGGCAGGGGCACATAGTCAGAGTTCCTTGTAGGTGTAGGTGAGTTCCTTCACGGTGCCAGTCTGAGTTAGATTCTTTACTTGGCGTATGATCATGAGTGTGGTGTCTTTAAGCACAAATCTTGCCAAGAAGTCTTGTTTGAAGGTGTCCTAATCCTTTTTAAAGTGTTCTTCATGCCACTTGTTGCACCATGTTACAGCATCATGAGTCAGTTGGATGGAGATCTCTGTGATCTAGAACCGCTGCGGGCATTCCATTTAGGCCAGTTTGCTTTGGGCATATTGAATCCATGCAGCGGTGTTGTTGTTGGTGGCCCCAGCAAAGGATTCCAGGGCAGCGCTTCAAAGTCTTTGGGCTTTGTAGGCTGGCATAGCGTTTTTTCAGTTGCTTGAGGCATAGCAGAGGGAGTCTGGAAGAACCCTTGGGCAGACAGGGCATTGAAAGTGGGGAGTGGAATCACCATGTTCTGGTAGAGGACAAACCTATCAGGTATCTTGGAACCAGGTGCATATGGCGTCCAGTCTACTGGGAGGCCAGACATGATTCTATCAAGGATTTGTTGGCTGCGGCAAGTATGGGCAACAGGTGGAATTTTGCAAGATAAGGTAGGATGGGAAACCTATTTATGCTACCAATGTTGTAACTGTGCAGTTTTAGAAAAGTTACAAGGGGAAAAATGTTTAGAAACTAGATAATATTCTTTATTTAGAGATAAGTATTATATAGTTAGTGTGAGTCATGGATAACAGGAACATGATTGTGGTGATCACACAGTGGGATGGTGAAGGGGGTGGCTTGATCCTGGTAATGAGTCAAGTGCCAAAACAAGGTATCCACTGTAAGGGATAATTGTTTGTTCATGTTGTTGGTTTGGAAATTTGAGTTGACTTCCTAGTCTGGCTCCAAGTGACTGGATAATTGGATTGCAGGTCACAAACCCGCTTACTTGAAACCTTGCTGGCGGGTTGAGCCTGCTGTTTTGATAACAGTTTTACCAAAAAGTTTACCCAAATGACTTGCTTTTTACTATGGTTTAAACCTGAAGCTGTCTCACTCCAGATAAACAACTGCTCTGTGTTTTAAACGGTTTTGCCATAATTCCTGTCATGTTTCCCTGGCAAATCTTGAGCGCTTCTGTATATGTTTTACTTAAGGGAATTTCACATCATTGATTATTCAATGTTTCTCTGAGTTTCTTCACATTTTCTTCAAATTTTGCACCTTCAAACTCACCTGTTGCTTGCCTTTTTGCCTCTCCTAGTTGTTCTTGGTGAATTTGCTTATTCACTTTCACAGTTTCTCTGTTCTGTTTCTGGCCTCCTTCCAGCCTTTTTTCACTCAATCAAGTCTTAATAAGATACAGTTTAAACACTATAAGTTATTTTTTCCCTCTCTCTTTTAATTAATACAATAGTTAATTATTTCTTCATAATATATAATTGGCAGCATTAAATCATTATTTTACTGCTTCTTTATTATAATTTTATCTTTCTCAAGAAACCAAAATCAGTACTCTAGCTCCTGTATTTAGTCCAGCTAAACCTTCCAAGCCATCTTCAAGTTCCTCAGCTAGTCCTGCATTATTATCTTCTGGTAAATAAGCCAGTTCTTCAACCAGATCTTCTAGTTCTTTAGTCTAGCCAGCAATCAGTCCTTTTCAGTCCTCAAACAGCCTATTTCAGTCTCCAAGCAGCTCATTTCAGTCACCAAACTGCTTAAACCAGTCCTTCAGCTACTCCTGCATCCTGTTATTTTGATCCTCTGGTAATTCCTGCTTCATGATCAGCTACTCCTGAATCATGATCCTCTAGTCTTCCAAATAACCCTTCATCATGATCAGCTACTCCTGCATCATGATCTTCCAACTGATCCTGCATCATGATCAGCTAGTCCTTCACCAATCCTGCATCATAATCAGCTAGTCTTTAACTTCAACATGATCCAAAAGTCCCTTAACTAGTCTTCACTGTGATTATATAGTCTGTCTTACTAGTCTTCACTGATGATCCCACACTATGAACCACCTTGGTTCTCAATCTCAATCTCCGTTACCAGAACCTGTAGACCCAGGCATGAGTTTATATTGTCACTGGAATTTAACTGGGCCCTTTCAAGTGGCAACCACTTAGACCATATAACCAGAGATCATTAAAATCTATGCAGTTGCCTTTACTCACCCAGGTGATTAAGTTTGAGCTTTCAGTTGCAAAGTAATCAGTTTTACTTCCCAGAGGCCTGATCACACCAAGTTCTGCAGCTGCTTCCCCAAACAACTGCCTTGGTGACACCCCTGAGCATATCCATGCCCTCCAATGATCATTTTGAGATCTCCTCAAAGCTTCCATAGGGACCTAGACAAGGACACTCTACCAGTCCGTTAGGCAGAGTGCTTGCTTAAAGACCTACTGTAAGTGTATCAGGGTATGTAGAGCTCTCAAAGCTCCTTCCCTCCCTGGCAGCCCACGTTACCTGCCAGAGTCTAAACAACATCCATCCTGAGTAGCACACACTACCCACCAGGCTGAACTTCTCTCCATCCCAAGTAGCAAAAGTTCCTGCTTAGCTATTTCATTCCTTACCCCTAGCAGCCACAGTTCCCTGCTGGGTGAGGACCTCTAGCCCACAGAAGCCAATATCTCCTGCCGGATGGGGACAACATCTACCTCTATTAGTCTTTACACCTACTAGCTAGGCCTTACCTCCCCTAGTAGCCATTATTCCCTAATAGGCCTCTACCTATAACAAACTAGCAACACACTGTCAATCCTTAGCATAGCGTTTTTATTTGAAGCCAAATCAACCCTCACCTGCAAAACTGCTCACATGTGGATTGTCACAGCAACCCTGATTTGGAACAACTTCCTACCACCAGCCAATCTTCCCCCTCAGCTAATCAGGCCTTAGCTCCTGAAGCCATGTGCATAAGAGCCAAATTATTACCACTCAAATTCTTCAGGAAATTATGGCACTCAACCAGTGTGGCCTGACCTGGGACCAGATTGCCAGCCAATTAAAATTTACCCAAGCTACTGTCATGCAAAAATTCAACAACCTGATGAACAGGGGAATCTGATTTGGACAGCCAAGAAGCCAAAGAAGCAGGTCAACTCCCAGATCAAGGAAGAATATCCTATAATGCTTGGCCTCCTTCAGCTGGACCCCAAGCTTCCCCTGACCCAGGTCTGGAAGCAACTTGCGCACCATGACATTTGGGTGTCTAAGCGCATGGTGCAGCTCTGGATGTATGGGAAGATGGCGTCAGTCTGTGTGTTGACCAATGTTGCTGGTGACCAATGGGATGGCACTGAGGATTTCCTATATGATTCTGCCATCAAATCCACCCTGGTTCAATGCCTGACAAGATTTTCTGATGACATCATGTTCATTGCTATTAAAAATTGTCCATTGTCTTTGACAAGTTTGGTTATCAAGAAAAAGGCGCCACCCAAAAAATGAAGGAAAAAGGTCAAGAGGGGGACGTTCATTTGTGCGTTTCTGGCTGCTTCAGCAAAGGGTTTTGTCTACTATCAGACAAACCCTGATTTCACCAATGGCTATGAGTACAGCCACATCCCTGGCAAATTTTTTAACTCCTGGGACAACTCAAATTCCACTCACCAGGTTTTATTGAAACACCAGATGGAGGGTAGCTCCACCACCCTTGAGGAAATCCAGGGGCGCAAGCATCAGGCCTCAGTCTATCCTGCCAGCCATGCTGACATCCATCTGGCTGATGTTGTGTTTTTTAACATTAGAGACACTCTGGGAGCGCTGCCCTCTGGCTTTCAACAATCTCTATCTTGGGGTCCAGGACTAGGATTCTCTCTTTTTGTTGCCAAATGGTGGCTGACTTGTTTGCTCAAATGGTTTTCCATGTGAACATGGGCAATCAATCACATAAATATAAGCGCCTCCCACCCTGTGCCACAGCCACCTACCAGCCAATCAAGTCAATGTCAGATGAGGAATATCATCAGCAGTATATGGCGGCCATCATGTGCAATCCTCCTGCCTATACCCCCCACCACCACTTGCCAGCACCACCTGCCCAATCCCAGACCCCTCAGGCCATTACTGCCTCTATGTCTTCCTTCCCGCACTATTTTGCCTACTAGGTATCACTCTTCCCCATCCCAAAATAAACTCCCTGTTGCCAAATTTTTTCTATTTATATTATCTTTATCCTGAATTTCAATTGTTTATTTTCACTTTGTTTGTAGTTGGTTTTATTCTCTATGTTCAGTTTATTTCTATAAAATCATATATTTACTATGCTATGTATCTAGATCCAGAACACAGTTATTTTTAGAACTTAAACATAGCCCCTTGTGAAAATATTAACAACAATTTGGTGATCAGTTAAATTTAAATTAGAAAATGATAAGGTTATTGTGTTTAGATAAAGTTGTTGCTGATCCAAATTCAAAACCTCAACAATAAACTTTAAGCCAATCAGAAGCCAAGTGAGAAAGAGATTGTTGTGACATAAAGGGTCATTCAATATTTATTTGATGCATGTGCACTATTTAATCTGATTGGCTGGTTGTTTTGACATTGTGTGCCATTGCTGCTGTGGTGAGTTGTTTATGGATTGGTGCTCAATCAGCTTCTGGGTTAGCACTAGTCCACCAATAACTTGCCACAGCAACAATGGCGCACAATGGCAAAACAACCAGCCAATCATATTAATTAGCACACATGCATCAAAGAATTATTGAATGGCCCTTTATATCACAACAATCTCTTTATCACTTGGCTCCTTATTGGCTTAAAGTTTATCATTAAGGTTTTGAATTTGGATCACTAATAAATTTATCTAAATACAATTAACCTATAATTTTCTAATTCAAATTTAGCTGATCATCAAATTGCTGTTAATATTTTCACAAGGGGCT
Organism: Entomophthora muscae; assembly: GCA_014839935.2. NCBI lineage: Eukaryota > Fungi > Entomophthoromycota > Entomophthoromycetes > Entomophthorales > Entomophthoraceae > Entomophthora > Entomophthora muscae. The sequence continues at coordinate 112,395 of QTSX02003755.1, forward strand.
GTGTAAAGTGGTAAAAATAATAAGGCAGTTAAGGAAAAAATGCCAACATAAAGCAAACAACACATATTAAAATAAGCGTAAAACATATACACAATGGGTAAAAAGATAGGATATTGTAGAGAATGAGAAAACAAACAGGGATAAACAAAGAGGTAAGAGTATCAGAATAGCATAGTGTTTATTGGGGTGAAAACTATAAAAAATATATGCAAATATTAGTAAAAAATCAATGAGAGAATTGGGGAAGCTTCTGAAAGATCTGGTCCTTGCAATTTCAAAGATCAAAGACATTGATCAAAAGGTTAAAGCAAAGGTGAAGTCCGCCGTCCTTGAAGGGGACAAAATAGACAAGGTGTCTGCCAAGGCACTTATGTTCAAGATGCCAGACACTTCCAAGAAAACAATTGAGCACCTTTTAAATATCCAGAAGACCGTCATAGGAGGCCTTCAGTTCAAGTCTTTTGCCCTCTCTGTGCTGTCTGTCTGGGTCAATGACCCTGAGATGTATGCACATCTAAAGCCTGAAAAGTGCGCTAGAGCAGAGGATACAGAATTGTCTATCTAAATGCTTTTGCCAAGAATGGTCAAGCCTGCCAAAGCTGCCAGCAAGGAGGACATCAAAGAAGGTAATCTAAAAAAAATTAATAATTTTTTAAAATTCTTACTTTTTTTTTAGAAAAAATAGATGGCTTAATATGCCAGGGCCTGGTCCTCTTTTCTCCTCCATGTTTTACGCCAATTATGTGGCAAGGCAGCTGTTTCTGTCCCCCCTGTCTTGCAGGAGCTGAAGTTACACATCCACAGGTTCTTTCTGATGTTGCAGGAGGCATTGGCTGAGCTTACACATGTCAAGGGGGCATCTGAGTGGGCAGTTACTGCCTACAAGGATACCTAATTGGTCCACCTGGACCCAGTATCCCTCAGTGTTTACTGTGTAAACTTCATTGAGCTTTTTTGGACATCCTGGCAGCACTCCCATTCAAGAACATAATGGAGATGGGCCAGGCCCATGAGACTGCTTGCTTCTTCTTCCCAGTGGAGCACACACTCTCTTACCTGCTGGAGAACTTTGGGTGCACAGTTGGAAAATTGGCTGTTGCAAATGCAACAGCCGTAAAGAAGAAAAAGATCCCCCTTGCTGAATTTGGGCTTCCTGAAGTGCCAAAAAGATGGGGCTCCCTCAGGAGCAATAGCACCCATGTCAACACTTTGTTGGCATGGTCACTGTCAACTCAAAAGATGAAATTTCTTATGTTTTTTGCTAGTTGCATTAGCTTAATTCTTTTTCTAAAGCGTTCAGGGGTGTGAACCCAGAAAACACAACAAAATCATGGTCATTTTGACACAATTTAATATTAAGCTTAAATAAAAACTCAATTTAACCCAATTTTTCCTTTACATTTACTAACAAAAATTTATTTTTTATATGTTTTCACAATGTGAAAGTGTCAATGTCAACACTTTTTAAGCATAACTTGTTATTAATAACAAAACTGAAACATCTACAAGATAAAAATTAAGTGAAGATTTAAAAATGTTTTTTATTACATTAATATATTAAAAAAGACATTGCCCATATAGCTGATTGTTGAAATGTTCATATTATAAATATATATGTGGCACTTATTCCGGCTTTAATATATTAAGTGGATTGGTGGCTAACAGGGGTCCAATAATTTAAGCGTGAGTTACTATGTAAGTTACTATAGAATTTATTATTAAAAATAATTTTGACACTTATAAATGTTGTTTAGTTGCTTGTGATCATCCCCTGAGGTAGATTTAAGCAAATTAGAGTGGTGCAATTAAGCTTAAACTAATATGCCACCTCATATAAAGAATTTTGTAAGTGACGTTGTTGACACTTTACCCTTTTCATTACTGAATATAACTTTCTTAACAACTTCCAATATACACAATGGTAAAATATCATATTTCCACCCCCAAAATATTATTTTTAATAAAGAAATAAAGAACTTTGAAAATTTTTAACTTATTTTCATATGTTTTTTAATTTCTTTTATGTGAACAAAAATACCACAGAAAACAGTTAACTTTTGCTAGTCTGCTTAAATTTAATTAATTGTACTATATTTTTCCATAGTAAATTTTCAAAAAAATGTTGACAGTAACAATTTTATCAAAAAAAATGTCTACAATCTTTCTAATTGTCAGTAAGAATTCAGCTTTTTTACTAGATGTCACTCATAATGTTGTCGCTTTTCAGTTCTCACATATAAAACTTTATGATTTACATATTGAAATCATCTGATTTTTTGACATGTTGTATTTCCAACTTTTTTCTTTTATATTTTTTAATTTTTAAAATAAAATTCTATCTAAAATTAATACCTTTACACATTTCTCTTAACTTTTAACTTTTAATTTAGACTTTAATAAAATAAAAACTATACAAGTATTTTTTAACTTTTAAATGCCAATAAAAACCCTATAAGGTTTAATTTTTATATATTATGTTTTAAGTTGTTTTTTTTTGTTTTTTAAATACATTGCTTTATATTGAACCCTTTTACTTATTATTTTAGGACAAGAACACCTCAAAATAACCAAAGGGTACCAAGCGTCCCTCCAAGCTCACCAAAGCCACCAATAAGAAGCCTGTCTCATCAAAGAAGGTCACTCCTAAGCCCTCCCCTGAGCCCTCTCTCAAGAAGAGCCCCGCTCACTCCACTGGGGGAGAGGAAACTGATGGTTCAGTTACTGACCACAGTTTCTATAACTCTGCTTCAGACAAGGAGCCTACCAAGAAGCGGCTCCAGGCCAAGAAGTCCCCTCCAAAGGATAAGTCTCCTACACATGAGGAGCACCAAGATAGGCCTTTCTGCTTCCCCATCAAACTCCCCTCCTTCAAGTTCATCTGGGGGTGATATAAAGCCTTGCCCTGATTACTTCCCTGGCTTCTGCCATGCTCCTGCTGGCCCCTGGGACCCTCTGTTGGCCCATATTATATGCAATGATGATGGCTAATTCAAGGTTCCTTCCTCCTTGCCCAAATACTTCCCAATCATGAGTATGAAGGGTGGGCCAGCCATGGTGGCCAATGGGTACATTTTCTCATGCAATAACGCCAACTGGGGCTTCAAGAGATGGCATTACACCTTCAAGGATTGCTCCTGCCCAGTGTGTCTCAACACTGAGTGCTGGGACTTGTTACAAACCATTAAGGGTGAGCATACCTGCATCATGCCCAATACAACCATAGCCCATCTCCTGAAATGATATCTTGTGCAGATCATGCCCACCTACAAGGACCTTTCCCCCACCCAGCTGGCTGTGCTTGCCTGTAAGCACCTCTCCCTCATAAATCTGAAAAGGGTGCCAACCTAAAATCAGCTGGTAAATTTTTTTTAGTGATATGCGTTAAGCCTCAAACCCCCTGGCCAAGAGTGCCACCACAATCAAAGAACTGGTCCTTACCAATGCCCTCAAGAAGACAGAGGATGGTGAGATGTTCCTGCTCCATGACAATATGCAGGAAGTGGATGATAGAATAATAGCCTACACCAAAACCCAAGACCTGGAGCAGCTCAATACTGCTACCACCTGGCTGTGTGACGGCACATTAGCAACCTGCCCAACCATCTTCAAGCAGCTTTTGGTCCCAAACAGATAATTTGATGCCCAGGTTATCCCCCTTGTTTTTTTTCTCCTGCCTAGTCCAAGACAGATATCTTTGCCAGAGAATTCAAAATTTTCTGGGATGCTTTGAGCTCTATTCCCATCAATATTCTCCCCCTCCCATTCACACCACCAGAGTGAACCCTCCCCCGCCAAGAAGGATGAGTCTACCCAGACTGCTGAGCAGCTAGCTCATGCAAGCTCACTTGGGCTGAAGGTTATCATAATGGACTTCAAGCAGGCTCAGTTCAGAGCCTTCCAGGCCACCTTTGATGGAGAAGTCCAGGGCTTCTTCCTCCATTTTAGGCAGGCCCTTGTCAAGAATCTCAAGAGTGAGAAAGACCTTTTTAACAAGTATCTTAACAATGGTAAAGGGAAGTGCTGCTTTGCCATCACCCAGTTTGCTGCCTTGGCTTTGGTGCGGCCAGAGCATACTGGGATTGGCTTTGAAGCCCTCCTAGAAGATGATTACATCAAGAAGCACTCCATTATCTTCAAGGGCTACCTTGATTACTTTGAGAGGCAGTGGGTAGGAAAGAAGGTGACTGCCTGGAGAGGGAAGAGTGGGGCCACAGTGCCTTGAAACTGTCAAAGCACCTGTATTAAAAGAGAGATGAAGACTATGTCCAGCCTGTAAGTATGGCACAATCACCTGAAGGTGAAGTTTGGGATCAACCCCAAGTACAACAAGTTCTTCTCTAAGCTGCAGGAGGAGCAGACCCAGAATGTTTCCAAGTTCCGGGACTTGGCCAACCAGGTGGCCCCCAAGAAGAGAAATGGTAAGGGTCAGGACTACCAGGAGAGCGTCCAGAAGGTGGTCAAGAAGAATTATAAGGTGGCAGAGATCAATAAGTACTTAGAAGATGTTGCAACTGCTCTTACTGGTGGCTTCAATTAGCCCAGAAAAACTTTGCTTTGCTTTTCCTGGATTGTTTTATTTTTGGATTTTTATATTTTTTAATTTATTTATATTGTACTAATCTTTTTAGGTATAAATAGTAAGCTTTATGTTTAGTTTCATTGTGGTTTTGTAAGAAAGATCTTATATTTGTTAATTTATTTTTAAGCTATGAGATGTTTTCAGTTGTGCTTATATAAAGTATACTTAATTAAATATAGAATTTTTTTATATTTTGTAGTTGTTAGATATATAAAATGTCTTTATTTTGTCTCATTGGAATGATAAGGAGCGCCTTTTGGGGAAGCTTCAAATATAGAATTAGGAGAGAAGAAAAGTGTATTTTATTGAATAATACTTTAGGCTTATATAGCTTTAGCTGTGGCAGAAATTTAGTTGGATTGAACATAGGGGTTGGTCATGTGCGGGATGGGTTTGAGCCACTGGATATTTGGATTGTCATGTGGTATTGCTTGGTTACCATTTTTAGTATGTCAAACAGTATATTGGAAGGGCACCAAATTGGGCAATGGCTGGATGTTAAGCAGGTTGGTGGTAGCCAGAATGCCTGTACATCCAGACCCTTGACAGGAATTTTAACTTTTTATGGTAATAAAAAATATTTTTATAATAAAGAGTGTAAATTACATAGTAAATTGAAATATGTTTGCTTATATCTCCTTTTTCTTATTACTTAAAGTATTTTTTATTGCATTTTTGAACCCTCTTGGATCCTTTTAGCATATAAATGTATTTTAGAATTTTTTTATATTAGAAATGTTCAGGGTAAAGTGTTTTGTTAATTAAAAAAGTGTCAACATCCAGGAAACAACGTTAAGTAAAACTGGGTTGTCACTTTACTATAGTGTCAACATGGCCACTGTTGGCATTTTTTAGTGTCAACATGGGCGCTGTTGCTCCCTCAGGCCATGGAGCTCACATTTACAAAGACCAAGCAAAAGAAAATCAGTGTTGTGTATAATAAACTCTGTGAGTTTACAGAAGCCTTTGCTGGGCAAATACTTCATCTTGTGGTTTACCTTGGGTATCTCTTCTACTTTGGGATGGGCGCAAATGTAGAGGACCTGGACAGGGTCCTTCTTGGGATTGATGAGGACAGGCTCTCCCTGGATGAGAAGAAGGTCCCCCTGGATATGACTCAGTTGAGCATGTGATACAAGACACACTGGTCCTGGCTGGTATATATGGGTTTGCAGCCCCGCCAGAAAAGCTGCTCCTGAACTCTCACCTTACTATCCTCTCTTTTAAAATCCACCAAGAATAATTTGACAACAGACTATCCACTGTGCATGATGTAGCAGTGGAGGTTGTGCGCCACCTCCATTGCCGGGTGGGTACATACTGAAGAACCCACTACAGGGATCCTCAATAAAATCTCTTCTACATTAAATCTACATTGCAGCTTATATTATATTTAATTATGTTTATTTTTTTAAAATGATTTTTATATTAAATTATTTATTACTAAAACAAGAACATCTTAAAGCATATATTTATACAGTAAAAATAATAAATTATTAATAAAAATCAACATATACCTTGATAGATTTACATTTTACTTTTTTAATTAAATTTATATATTTATATGCCAGTAGTGAAATGGATATATATTTATTATACTTTGTTATTAAGTGTTTGGGAAAGCTGCCACAGAATACAAAATAAAAAATAAATTTCAATACAAAAATTAAGCATCTGCATCAGTGGTGCTGTTCTATGTGATTGCGGGCTTGGAAACTTCCAAATATAAAATAATAATATATAAATTTAAAAAATAATTAAAAAATCTAAAAAATTGGAATAGATACAGGTTTTAGTTGATTGGCTCCTTGGCTAGGAATGTGGGGATGAACAAATCAGTGTGGTCATAAAACTTAGTCACTGTCTCAGCTGGAATGGTGTGAATCCCAGCCTGCAGCAAATCAAAGAGGTCCTTGGTCCCAGTTGGGGTCCCTTGCTTTGGCGACTCACTTGAGCTATCCAAAAACTTCCTCAATAGGTTTTAGGAATGGGGAATAGGCAGGGAGGAATAGGAGGCGCAACTTTGACATGGCCAATTGCTTGGGGCCCACTGCAATGCTGGTATCAATTGATGGAAATTCAGCAAGAATATCTGCCATCTTGTGGAGACCAACATTGTCCAGTACTATTACATTGGTGAAGCCTGGGCTTGTGCGCCTCAGGTGCTCCTGGACCAATTGTAAAAATGATAGAAAGGTCATGCTATTGTGAGATCCCAAGATCATTTAGTACATATAATGGCAACAGCGCCCATGTTGACATTAAAAATGTTGACAGTGGCCATGTCAACACTTTTAATGTTGACACTATAGTAAAGTGACGACCCGGGCTTACTTAATGTTGTTTCCTGGATGTTGACACTTTTTTAATTAACAAAAAACTTTAACCTGAACATTCTTAATAAAAATATATATTTTAAAATACATTATTATACTAAAATGACCCCAGAGAGTTCAAAACTTCAATAAAAAATTACTATAAGTAATAAAAAATAGGAGGTATAAGCAACTATTTTTCAGTTTACTATGTAAATTACACTCTTTATTATAAAATTATTTTTTATTCCCATAAAATTTTAAAATTCTAATGAGCCAAAAATAAAGATATTTTATATATCATAATAACTACAAAATATAAGAAAATTCTAATTTTAATTTATTATACTTTATATAAGCATAACTGAAAATATCTCATACCTTAAAGATAAATTAACAAAATATAAGATATTTCTTACTAAACCACATTAAAACTGTATCTGAAACTTACCATTTATACATAAAAAGGTTAGTACACTATAAATAAATTAAAAAATTAAAAGTTTAAAAGTAAAAAACATACAGGCAAAGCAAGGTTTATTAAGCTAATTAAAGCCACCAGCAAGAGCAGTGGCAATTTCCTCAAGGTACTTCTTAATCTCTGCCACCTTGTACCTTTTCTTTACCACCTTCTGAACGTCCTCCTGGTAGTCTTGCTCCTTGGACTTTTGCTTCTTGGGGGCCACCTGGTTGGCCAGGTTGCAAAACTTGGAGACAGTCTGGGCCTGCTCCTCCTGCAGCTTCTGGAAGAACTTGTTATATTTGGGGTTGGACCCAAACTTCAGCTGCAGGTGCTTGTGCCAAACCTCAAGGCTAGAGGTGGTCTTCATCTCCCCCCTTGAGGCAGGCGCCCTGGCAATTCCAAGGGGCAGTGGCCCTGCTCTTACCTCTCTGGGCAGTCATCTTCTTACCCATCCATTGGCGCTCTAAGTAATCCAAGTAACCTTTGAAGATGGTGGAGTGCTTCTTGATGTAAGCTTCCTCCAGGAGGGCCTCAAAGCTGATCCCAGTATGCTCTGGGCGCACAAAAGATAAGGCAGCAAACTGAGTCAAGGCAAAGCAGCACTTCCCCTTACCATTGTTAAGATACTTCTCAAAAAGCTCCTTCTCACTCTTAAGATTCTTGATGAGGACCTGCCTAAAAAGGAAGAAGCAGCCCTGGACTTCTCCATTGAAGGTGGCCTCAAAGGCTCTGAACTGAGATTGCTTGAAGTCCATTATTATAACCTTTGGATCAAGTGAGCTTGCATGAGCTAGCTGCTCAGCGGCTAGGGTTGGCTCATCCTTCTCAGCAGAGGAGGAATTTGCCCTTGTGGCCTGAGTGGGAGGAGGGAGCTGGTTGGTAGGAAGGGAGATCAAAGCATCCTGGACAATCTTGAAGGCTCTGGTGAGACTTCAGTCTTGGAACCAGGAAGAAGAAAGAAGACAAGGGGGATAACCTGGTCATTGAACTGCCCATGCAGGACCCAAAGCTGCTTGAATAGGGAGGGGCAAGTAGCAAAGGTGCTGTTGCACAACCAGGTGGTAGCAGTGTTCAGCTACTCCAGGTTTTGGGTTGTGGTGTAGGCTATAATCCTATCCTCCACTTCCTGCCCATTGTCATGGAGCAGAAACATCTCACCATCCTCCGTCTTCTTGAGGGCATATGTGAGGACCAGGTCTTCAATTTTAGTGGCACTCTTGGCCAGGGGGTTTGAGGATTGACAACTATCACTTAAAAACTTGACCAACTGATTGTGGGTTGGCACCCTCTTCAAGTTGGTTGGGGAGAGGTACTTGCAAGCAAGCACGGCCAGCTGGGTGGCAGAAAGATCTTTGGAGGTGGGCATCACCTGGACAAGATACCACTTGAGGAGGCGGGCAATGGTGATATTTGGCATGATGCAGGTATGCTTACCCTTGATGGTTTGGACCAAGTCCTAGCGCTCAGTGTTGAGCCACACCGGGCAGGAGTGGTCCTTGCAGGTGTAATGGTGGCTCTTGAAGCTCTGGTTGGCATTATTGCAAGAGAAAATATAACCATTTGCCACCATGGCCGGCCCACCCTTTACGCTCATGATAGGAAAATACTTAGGAAAGGAAGAGGGAACCTTAAATTTGCTGTCAACGTTGCAGATGTTGTGGGCCAACAGAGGGTCCCAGGGGCCAGCAGGAGCATTGTCGCAGATCCTGAATGAATTAGACGTAAAGTCGTTCATCTAGGGATTAAGCAATGGAACAATTGTGCGGTTGTGCTATTGCATCCTGATTCTACTAGTGATAAAGACATTTAAAACATCCCTAAAACGGATGTTTGATTCATCTTTTGAACGCGCACAAGGCACAGGCTTCACTTCTGGGATTATAAATAGAACAACAAAGTTATTTATATCTACCTCCTTAAGGAAAGCCGCAAGGAAGCGGTTGTTCTCTTGCGCAGGCCTCTTAGTTGTGTCAATCCACTCTCCTCCATTTGTGAAGTTCTTCTGTCTGTGCCTCCCTGCCTCTGGTGGCAATTCCCCTGCCTCACACTATATAAGTGCAATAATATCTAAATAAATACCAGTTTTGTCTATAAACCTTATTATTCTTCTGTCCTTCATAGGCTGTCACTATACCATCAACATGTATAGTATTAAGAATTAGGTCACTGACTAACTGTTTGTAGAAACTAGCAACCCCTTGCTGCAACTCTTATGACAAGCATGGCGGAAGTCAGGGAAGTAATTGGGGTGGGGCTTTGAATCATCCCCAGATGATCTTGAAGGGGGGAGTTTGGTGGTGGTGGGGAAGCAGAAGAGGGCTTATTGTGGTGCTCCTCATGTGCAGGAGACTTATCCTTGGGTGGGGACTTTTGGGCTGAGCGCTTCTTCTTGGTTGGCTCCTTGTCAGAAGCCAAGTTATAAAAACTGTGCTCTGTAAGAGAGCCATCAGATTCCTCTCCCCCAGTGGAGTGAGCAGGGATCTTCTCAGGAGAGGGCTCAGGGTAGGACTTTGGTGAGGGCTTTGGGGATGGTTTTGGAGTGGCCTTCTTTGATGAGACAGGCTTCTTTTTGGTGGGTTTGATTGGCTTTGAAGGACGCTTGGTTCCTTTGGGCTGTTTGGAAGTGTTTTTGTCCTAAAATAATAGGTAAAATGGTTTAAAATAAAGCAATGTATGTAAAAAAATAAAAAAACAACTTAAAAAGCACAATATATAAAAAGCAAATCTTAGATGGTTTTTATTGGGATTTAAAAGTTAAAAATACTTGTATAGTTTTTATTTTATCAAAGTTATAAATAAAAAATTAAAAGTTAAGAGAAATATGCAAAATTTTAAATTAGATATAGATTTTATTTTAAAAATTAGAAAATATGAAAGAGAAAAGTCAAAAATACAACATATCAAAAAATGAGAAGTTTTTATTATGTAAAACATAAAGTTTTATATGTGGGAGCTGAAAAGGGTTGACATTATGAGTGACAATTAGTAAAAAAAGCTGAATTCTCACTGTCAATTACAAAAATTGTAGACATTATTTTTGATGACATTGTCACTATCAAATTTTTTTTAAAAATTTACTATGTTTTTTCATAGTACGCTTAATTAAATTTACACAGGCTAGCAAAAATGAACTGTTTTCTGTGTATTTTTGTTCACATATAAAAATTAAAAAAACATATGAAAATAAGTAAAAAAGGTATCAAGGTTCTTTATTTCTTTATTAAAAATTATATTTGGGTAGTGGTAATATTATATTTTACCATTGCATATATGTGAAGTTGTTAAAACATTGGCTAAGATATTGAAAAGGGTAAAGTGTTGACAACATCACTTACAACATCACTTACAACATTCTTTATATGAGGTGTCATATTAATCTAGGCTTAATTGTGCCACTCTAATTTGCTTAAATCCACCCCAGGGGATGATCACAAGCAAATAAACAACATTTATGAGTATCAACATTATTTTTAATAATAAATTCTATAGTAACTTACATAGTAACTCCCGCTTAAATTATTGGATTGCTGTTAGCCACGAATCCACTTAATATATTAAAGCTGTAATAAGTGCCACATATATATTTATAACATGAACATTCCAACAATCAAATGTATGTGCACTGTCTTTTTCAATATAATAATTCAATAAAAAATATTTTTAAATGTGCGCTTATTTTTTTACTGTAGATGTTTCAGTTTTGTTATTAAAAATAAGTTCAGCTTAAAAAGTGTCAAAATTGACACTTTTACGTTGTAAAAACAAATAAAAAATAAACTACTTTTTATTAGTAAAAGTAAAGGAAAAATCTGGTTAAATCAAGGTTTTATTAAGCTTAATATAAAATTGTGTCAAGATGGCCATGATTTTGTCATGTTTTCTGGGTTTGCACCTCTGAACGCTTTTAAAAAAAGAATTAAGCTAGCGCAACTAGCAAAAAATAGGAGATTTAGAGTTTTGAGTCAACAGTGGCCATGTTGACAAAGTGTCAACATGGCCACTGATAACATTATTATTGTCAACATGGGCACTGTTGCCCATCTAATCCCCCTTGAATGAGGAGAGCCACCATCAAATAGGCTATGGTGCAGACTGCAGCACATCAAGCTAATCCATCATTAGAACCTTTGGGGACATAGCCATATGTGTTTTTCATAAACAAGGCAAATGGTGATTTATCAATGTAATAGAATTTGACTGTCCTCTTGGCTTTGAGGGCAGTTACGCCTCAGCATATTTTTCCCAGGTCTCAAAATTAGTTGGGCTATTTTGATTATAGGGTGATACCCCAAGTTTTTTTCACAAGAACTGCAGACCCTTAACCACATGATAGTAAAAGGAAATTGAAATCTCAATCCCAAAAGTGGACTTGACCATTGACTGTATATTTCTAGTTGAAGATAGTAGTCTCAGATAATCCACTAGTGGATGGCCTATTGGTGCTCCATGGTGAGCATGTTAGATACACATAATGATTGTGTAGCCAAATGGTTAGCACCAGAGCTCTGTGGTTCTGCCGCTGCTGGTGTAGTTGGTTATCACATCTGCTTTACAAGCAGAAGGCTTTTAGTAAAATTCCAAACAAAAGCATAAAAATAAAATTGAGCAAGTGCCTGTGACGTCCCTCATCCCCCCAACCATTTACCAATAAAGTCTTGGCTCTAAAAAATGGTGGGTACATGCAAGGATTTCTCTACAGCAAGAACTTGCCTGGTATTGATGTGTCTATTGAAGGGTTAGCTGGCGTATTTGGGATCCACTCTAACAAGGGCTGCAGCTGTCTTGTAATTACCAGATTCCTGCATCAGCTTAAGAAGAATGATGTGCTTGATGTCAGGAATGGCCTTCTGGGTGGCTTTAGTGGGAGTAGTTGAATCTGGATCCTCTGGCTCAGCAACAACACAGGGCATAGGAACTTTTTTATAGAACACAGCAACCTTTTTAGCACCTGCTGCCTATCTGCGGTTTGGAAATACTCAGGCTCTGCAATGTCTTCTTGGTTGCTGTCATTAACGTAGGGCTTGTAGCTAGTGTCAAGCACAGGCTTAACCTTCTCCATCATGTCTAATGGGACCAACTACTGGTGGTATATGGGTTTTTGAGCACCTGCTGTCTATCTTCAGGTTGAAAATACTCAGGCTCTGCACGTTTTCTTGATTGTCCTCACTGACGTAGGGCTTGTAGCTAGTGTCAAGCACAGGCTTAGTCTTTTCCATCATTTCTGATGGGACCAACTCCTGGCAGTATATGGGATCAAACACAAACAAAGTAAGCTTGATCTCTTTGTTGTAAACTTTCTTGGTAGTTTTAACCTTAGTGGGCTTTTGGATCAGCTTAGAGACCCTAGGGTTGGTGCTCTGTACCCTTGCATGCTGTGCTACTTGAACTGGTTGTGTCAGTGCAACCTCACTATTGAACTCTCCTCTCCCATCTCCTTCCTAAGTAGGCACTTGTGTTGCACTGACTCAATTTTTGACCTGTGGGGGCGGCCACAACTTCAGCACACAACAGGTGCATTGTTAATCTGCCACTGTGTTCCTTCCATTTTAAAATTTAATAAAATACTAAATAAATTTCATTTAATTGACTCCCTGGTTTTATTTTTTGCTTCTTATCTGAATATCAATATTTAATTCAAGTTCTTCCCATCCAATATCCTGATTATAGTTTTTTTTCTTAATCAGTTTTCTTGGTTTCACAACACCCATTTTAAAACACCCAAAAAAATTTCCACCTGTTTCCCCAGATTATACACCATTTTTAAACACCCAGCATAAAGTTTTTAAAATTCATGTTTCAGATACTGTGCCTAATTTTAGATATCTTGGTATTATTATTGATTATAATCTGTTGCACACAACAGTTGGGTGGTTTTGTTTACATGTTGAGTTGCCATTGTGCCTTATTTTTGGTTTGAGTTTTGACTCATTGCAGTTGAGCGTATTTTGTCACTGATTTACATGTTAAACACATGTACACTAAAGGTCAGCTCATACAGTTTTGTTTGTGGATCTGCACATTTCAGTTTGTACTTTAATATATTTTTGTTTAGAGGGGAAGCACTTTGTTTCTGTGCTGACCCATTTCATCCATCAATGCCCAAGATACCTGCTAACAGAGGGTATAATTTACACCAATAGTTGAGATCTGCTCAGATCAAAGCTCATCTTGTCTCTATCTGAAGTGTTTTTGGTTGTTGCCATAGCTTTAACACTACCCTAACGTTTGAGAAGCTCAGGCAGCCAGGATCAATTTTCTAGCCAGATCACAGCAGAACTTCATAAACAGTCAGGTTTTGAGCGCTGCAAAAGTTGGTTGAGTTGAGGGAATGCCTAAAATTGATGATGGTTGGCTGGAATCCAAAAGCTTAAAGTATCATTGAGAAAGTAGCAAATTGCTACTTAAAGCTTTTAATAAAGTATGTGTGCAAACCTAATTTATTATAGGAAGAGTGGGCGTAAATAGGTTAATATTTTAAGGGAAGCCATCATGAAGGCCAAACAATTGAAAATGAGATCATGAGTAGAAGCTGGCAGGAAATTTAGGGGGCTCTTGGCAAAGCTTTTGGTAGCAAGCAGAAACTTTGCTGGGCGCATAATTGGCATCTTGATTGCTACATGTCTGTTTGGTTTGGAATAACTGGATGTCTTTGGAAGTATCAGAAGTCTGTTCTGAAAAAAGGAGCTAGTCAAAAGGACTATAAAACAGCAGTAAGTCAGAAAGAGTTCAAGGGGAAACAGAAAAGGAGCAGAGCATGGACAAGACCAAGAATAAGTTATACCACAGAAGGTTTCTAAGGATACTTCTTTATGTGTTAATAAAGACTTTCAAGACACATATTCTCCCTTTTGGAATCATCAAAAGATTTAATTTTGTCTTTACCATAGAGCTGGCATCACTGGGGATGTCATCCCAGCCCAGTTGGTTCCTTGATTTGACCCAGGACACACCTGGGTGACCTCCCAGGAGCAGGGGGGCCACACTCAGCCTCCAACCAAGCTCTTGGTTTAGATCACTTTTAGAGTCAGGTATCTCTGAAAGCTTGGTATATATGAAGAATAAATAAGATGGACAATTGGGCAAGTTCCTTAGGTCAAAGTTCCTAAGGTTAAAGGTGCAAAAATTGAAAATGGGACCCCCAAAAAGTGCAAAGATTGAAACACTATGTAGGGTGCAAAAATTGAAAACATCAAAGATCAAAGTGCAAAAATTGATTTTCCAGAGGTTGAATTTGAAGCAGAATAAAACACAGTCTTAATATAAAATTATATATTTTAAAAATTATTCTAGACTAAAGAGACTTCTAGGAATTCATTTCTGCAGTAAAAAATATGCTAGGTAATAAAAAAATTCTTAAACTAGATGTTTTTAAAAGAAAGTTTTTTTAGTTTCAAAAGCAAAATTAGACAAGAATTTATATGTAACTGTATTTAATTAAATATAAAATATGAGACTACACAAAAAACTGCTTTATAAACTATAGTTTCAATTAAAAAAATTAATTTTATTTTTGGCTTATATAAAGCTATAATAAAACTTCAGTATAAGAAAAATAAAGGATTTTTCCTACAAGATACAAAAATATGATTTCAGGTATTTTGGTTTATTAGTGATCTTATTTCAATGATAAAAGTTATATAAGTATATCATTAAGAGAATATAAAGTACATTACTTTCTTATTAGAGCTATACTATACAAATTTATACTTTTTTAAAAGATATAGTCTTATATCTTATTTATAAGTCACAATATTCAAAGATATCAAGAATCTGCCACTTACATATCATAAAATGAATACTTGAATATTTATGTGTTAAAAACACTGTACTTGTCAGGAATGACAATTTGGATGCTCCTAAATCTCAAAATACGGAACCAGAGTCAAACCCTGGGAAAAACCCTTTGCAGATTGCCAGACCCATGGGCTGGGAACCCAATAACCCACTACTGATTGATAAAGCTGTTACCAGCCCTCCAGGACCCAAACCCTTAGCTGTCCTGCAGGATTCTGTAAGCAAACCGCCAGTGCAAGATGCTGAGAATTTCCCTGAGGTGCCAACACCTGACACCGGCGGTTTGCACGGCAAAATACACAAGTTTCTTCATGAGAGTTATTCCAAACTCCCCCAAAGTCCCAGGGGGGGGACTGAACCCAAGGAGGCATCCAATACCCAAATCAACAAACAGAAGGATTCAAAGTCTTCTCATCCCAAAGCAGCCAGTGGCAAACTGCCAGTGCTGAGTGCCATACTGCCATCTGAGACCCCCAATGCCAACCCATCCAAGCCCAGAAAACCCAACCAGGTAGTGAAGCCTGGCAGTGGTATAAATATATGCCAGGCCAAGATCAACCCCCATTGTCATTTTTAAATAAAGGTTATGAGATATCAATTCCCCCAATTATTGCTGTATTTTATTCTTGTCATCTGCCAGTTAACTCAAAGATCATCTGACCCCCCTGCCAGCCCGCCAGCTACGTACTGCCTGCCCGGTGCTCCTTTTGGTCCTGTCCATTTCACAGAGTACCCCTTAAAGCCTGAGTACAAGGACTACACCGCTGACAACATAATAGCCTGTGATCCCTTGGCCAGAACTACAGAGTTAACCGGATACAACCGAGAAGGCCCTTGGTACGTTACCAAACCACACCTATTCAGAGATAAATACAACTTCCTTCCTGCCTACCAAATGGACATGGAACCACCTGTAACCCCAAACCAATGCCTGCCTCTGCTGCCAAACTCCCACTGGACCATACCAGAAAGCTTTTTGGAATCATATACATTACTCCCACGGGAATAATAGATACTATTGTCCCCACTGCTGGTCGGTGGTCATGGGTGGGCAATTCAATGTCCTAACTCATTAAGTTAGCACCAATCCTTTGGTGGGCTCTGCCCACCCAGTCCACAGCCTGCCAGTTCCCAAACGCTAGCAAGCCAGCCAGTCAGGGTTGGTTCCCTGACAGTACTTTCACTAAAAATGATATAGATAGTTCAAAGTTGTATACCAAAAAGAAACATTATATATATCTTATTCTATTCTAATACATGTAGTAAAAAGATATAATAGAAGATAATCAAGGGTAATCATAGAGAGAGGATAACAGAAGATAATCAATGGTAAGAATAGAGAGAGGATAATAGAAGATAATCAAGGGATATAATGGAGAGAGAATAATAGAAGATAATCAAGGATAAGAATGGAAAGAGAAAAGTAGAAGATAATTGAGGGTAATAACAGAGAGAGGATAATAGAAGATAATCAAGGGTAAGAATGGAAAGAAAAATTAGAAGATAATTGAGGGTAATAATGGAGAGAGAATAATAGAGGATAATCAAGGGTAATCATGGGGAGAGGATAACATAAGATAATCAAGGGATATAATGGAGAGAGGATCATAGAAGATAATTGAGGGTAATAACAGAGAGAGGATAATAGAAGATAATCAAGGGTAAGAATGGAAAGAAAAATTAGAAGATAATTGAGGGTAATAATGGAGAGAGAATAATAGAGGATAATCAAGGGTAATCATGGGGAGAGGATAACATAAGATAATCAAGGGATATAATGGAGAGAGGATAATAGAAGATAATTGAGGATAATAATGAAGAGAGAATAATAGAAGATAATCAAGGGTAATAATGGAGAGAGGATAACAGAAGATAATCAAGGGTAAGAATGGAGAGAGGATAATAGAAGATAATCAAGGTTAAGAATGGAAAGAGGATAGTAAAGATAAAAGAGGATAAGAAATGAGATAGAAAAGAAAATAAAAGAAAGAAAGGGAAAAAAGAAGAGAAGAGAAGAGAAAAGGAGAAGAAAAGAAAGTTTTTTCTACTTGGTATCAGATTTTATATAATCTACCCTCTTGATGACGCAGAAATCTTTTAAAAGTATTTTGGCCCCCGGCGCAGCCAAGGGGCCAACAAAACTTAAAAATTATGCGCCGTCAAGAGGGTGAAAAAGAGAGGTGGGAAAGGAGAAAATTTAAAAGAGAAACCTTCAAATAAAACAAGAGCTTATTGCACGTTGATTTAGGCACTTTGATTTCTGCACTTTGTTTTGTGCACTTTGATTTTGTCACCTGAAATAACATAGGGAAACATAGTACAATATTATATTAATTTAATATTTTTTGAAATTGCCTCCAAAACACACCAATTTATTAATATTGCAATAAAATAAAAAACTACCAAAAAAATCATTTCTTTTTTTATATATTATAATATCAGGTCTTAAAGAATCTACATGAGGAATTTCAAAAGTTTTTATTAATTATTTAAAATTTTATAAGCTTTTAAAAAGTGTGACTAAAACTAAAAAGCCAATTTTTGATTTCCTCACTTTTGATTTGAGGAACTTAATAAAACATAATGAATAAATATTAATTTTTTGCAAAAATTTAATATTAAGTGGTCCAAAATTTTTGGTACCTTTTTGGATTTTGATTTGACTACTTTTTGATTTCTGCACCCATTAAGAAACTATATGTAAATTTTTAAATAAATTTTTATGAGAAATTTTTATTTTTTAAAGTTAAAGAGCTTAAAATAGTATTTTATATTAACATCTGAACAAAAAAATAAAATATTTGTCTTAAGTTAAAAAAGCTTTTTTTAGCTCTTGATTTCTTTTTTTACATATAGATTTTTTTTATTTAGATGTATCAAATATTAAATTGAAGATTTTTTTGCACTTTGATTTTTGCACTTTCAATTTAGTCCCCTCTATTAAAAGGGGTAAAAGAATTCTATTTTAAAAGCCAAATTAAATTAAGGTGTGTTTTAAATTGCATCAATTTGGGCACTTCAAACTGGCAACTGCCAGAATTAACTGATTCAACAAGTTGACTTACTATATGTTGACAATCAGAATTAAAAATACTTTAATGTCAACAGCATTGAAAATTCAGAATTAAGTTTTAACTCATGCAGACTAAAAAATGTTGACACTTTTTTAATAAGCAGAAACCTGTTTCCTGAACATTATATTTAATAAAAATTAAGCTTCAAGATACTTTTTAGGGCAATGTGACAACATAGGTTTCAAAAAAGTCCATAAAAATTAACATGTCAATTAAAAAATTCATAAAAATACACTTCAAAAATAATTTACTATGAAATTAGCTATCTTTACTATAATAAAATTTTTCCCACTTATAAAACAAAAAATCCAATACAGAAAAAGATACTACATAAAAATTCACGTATTATAGGAAAATATAATAATCAGAAACAGTAATATAAAGTTTTTTCTATATTGATAACTACAAAAAACATATAATTTACTAGTAAAATACCAATATAGGCCATGTAATACAGTCTAAAGCATCAAACTATCAATAGAAAATCAATGATTTTATAAAAACAGTATCATAAATTATTAATGAGTTATTTAAAATAACTATTAATTTAAAAATATTATACTTAACATATAAGAACTATATACAAAATTAGGCAATACTCAATAAATTTAATTAAAAGCTAGACTGTGATCACCTGGTTACCATTAAGAACTGTGGCAATCTTCTTGATGTATTCCCCAATCTCTGAAAGCTTATATTTGGCCTTGACAACGTCCTTGATCATCTCTTGATAATGTTTCTCTTTGGTGGTTCTCTTCTTCTTAGATGGGCAGTTCTCCATATTTCTGATGGATGCAGAAGTCTTCCCCTGTTAGAGTTTGAGGTGCTTGTAGAAGGTGTTGTATCTGGGCTTGATTACAAAGGAGGACTTGATATTCTTATGCCAGACCTCCAAATATAGAGTATTTTTCATCTCATCCTTAAGAACTGCCTGGTAGCAGTTCCAGTTGGCTTTGGCTTTGGGCTTACTCCGGCGCTTAGTAACCTTATGTCCAATCCACTGTGGTTTGTAATATTCAATGAAAGGATAGAAGGCATCCTCATGTTTCTTGGCATATGAATCCTGGCATAGGAGGTCAAAGGCTTGTCCAGTATGCTCTGGATTTACAAAGGCTAGTGCTACAAACTGCTGAATTAAGAACTTGCACTTTCCTGATGTATCTAGACAGTGGAGCTTGCTGAGCTCAGGTAGACCCTTTAGTTGCCTATTGACAGCCTGTCAATAATGGAAAAAACACCCCTGGACCTCTCCATCAAAGGCATTTATAAAAGTTTTATACTGGGCAGTTTCATAGTCCATGATTATAGTTGAGGGGTCAAGTGCTTTATCATGAGCTTCTTGTTCTACAGCAAGAGTGGCTTCATCCTTTTAATCATCATCTGGATTGGCTCTAGTGTTATGGCCAGGGTGACTCTTTCTTATTATTGGGTAGGGCTTTGATGCCCCCTGAAGGATTTTAAAGGCCTTTGTTTAGATCTCTTCTGTTGCCCCAGGAAGCAGAAAGTAGGCAAATGGGAGCACCTTGCCTTCAATAAGGGAATGTACAACCCATAGTTGGTAAAAAAGGCGGGGACATACTGCAAAGGTACCGTCACATAACCAGGTTTCTGAATCTCTTAACTGCTCCAGGTTCTGTTGTGTATCATAGCATATAATTCTTGCCTCTGTTGTAGGCCCATTATCATTTAAAAGGAACACATCATCACCATTGAACATATTTAACTCCTCTGTCAAGACTAACTCTCCTTGGACCATGGCAGATTTCTTATGGGGGAATAGATCACGGTGTTTGTCACATATGTGCTTCACTAACTGTTTGCAGTCAGGGATGAGCTTCAGGTTCTCATTACTTAGGTGTGTGGTGGCCTTAACTGCCAGATCAGAAGCCTTGACATCTTTGGAGACTGGAACCATTTGGTAGAGGTACCACTTTAGAAGCTTTTTAATAAGATTGATTGGAGCATTGCATGTGTGCTCTCCTTTTTCACTAGTGACTTTATCCCATCCTTCTGTGTTAATCCTGACAGCACAGCTTCTATCTTCACACATATAATGCTTGCTTGCTTCTTCCTTCTCTATTCTTATTATTGCAATTAAAAACATAGCCATCACAGACTAAACTTGCACCTCCTTTGACAGACATTAGAGGGAAACCCAAGGGAACTTCTTTGGGATTTTAAACTCTCCTTTGATGTTACATATATTGTGAACCTTTAGGGGATCCCATGGGCCAATTATGCTTTATGATAGTCATAAAGGTAATCATCAGGATCTTTTTTATTGATACTTGATGAGGAGGATGGAGGTGCAGATTTTTTGGGTAGTGGAGGGGAATTATCTGGAGTTGAATTCTTGCCCTTCTTGGACTGGGATGAGCTTGATTCCTTGGGGTTTGATTCCTTTGATCTTGATTCATCTGGGATTGACTGGGGTTCTGGACTCTTTGGTATCTTTTTTCTTCCTTGTTTTTTTAGTGGAACCTCATCTCCTTCTGATTGGTACCAGCTTGGAGAAGAGGAGGGGTCAGGGGAGGGCTCTTTGCTTTCAGGGTATGGGGTCTTCTCCCTTGTCTTCTGTTTCTTTGAGAGCTCTTTAGCTGATTTTTTGTTGAGGTAGGGACTTTGGGCCTTTCCAGAGGCTTTGGGCAATTCCTTAGTTGACTTGGGGTTCTTTTGTGGCTTCTTGGAAGATTTTTCCTACAATAATTAGAGTATAGTTCATAAAGTAGAATAATCATGTGAAACATGAATAAAATTAAATAATAATCACTTTTTTATTTTTTATTACAAATTAAATAGTTCATAGAAGTATGCAAAGTAATTTTAGAGCTAGTTTATTAGTAAAGAATAAAAACCATGTTTAAATAAAAAGTCAACATTCTGGTAGTCACAATAGTCAAAAATATTTAATTTAGTTTGTCAGCATAAAAAATGCTTTAATTTTGATGTTGACATACTGACAGTCAGCATTAAACTAGAAAAAAACTATGTAAATCACTTATAAAGCTTGGTTAATATTTTCCAGAGTTGGTTTTTTAAGGCCAAAATTGGTTATTTTTTTAAATTTTTTAAAGATTTCCATATGTAGCTTATTAAAACTAAATTATAGGGATTGTAGAGGAAAGTCTAAAGTACAGCCCTGGGTACTTTAGCATGAATTACCATACCATTGTGTGTGCTTTTTGTTAAGCCGCAGTGTTTTACTAATAAACCAGTGAAGCTGTCAACATTGAGGCAGTCAGCATTCTTTTATAGTAACTCTCCTATTAAAGCTTGCTTAAATTATGTCACTTTGTTTGCTTAGCCAAACCCCTTTGTTGCAATTTAGGTGACTTGTCAATTTGACACAAAGTTAACATTATAAATACATATATAAAAACTAGTTTTAACATATGTGTTTTGGCTTAAGTGGACTTCCAGAAATAAGCTATAGTTTATCCAGTGAGTTTAAAATAACAGTAAATATCTAAATAATACAAATAACACTCTGAAAGTTTGCATATGTCTTTTTTCAATGCTTATCTTAATATATATTTAATAAAAACAGTAGTATAAAATATAAAAATAGTTATTTTTAGAATATTGTGTATTTTATTAAGAAATTTATGGATTCTTATTTGGTGTTGACATCCAGATATTACTTACTGGAGTCAACCTTAATGTAAAAGTACAAAGAAACTTACATTTTCATAGTAAATTATACTGATTTTTTGGCTTAAAATTAAGCCTTTGTTTAAATGGTGTTGGCATTATGCCTGTTCCTTTTTAATTTTGCAATTCTGACTTAGTAATTTACTATGAAAAATTAGCTTAGTTTTGGAAATGCCTAATTCCGGCAGATAAATACTAAAATAATGCTGAATTACTGAATGTTGACATTTTGTCAACATTCAGTAAGTCAACTTGTGGGATGAGTTAATTCTGGAAGTTGCCTTCAAAATTGGTTTTTTGATTTTGGCTTCTAGTAAAAACATTTTAGAAAAAGTCAAATTTAAGAAAAACATTAAATTTTTTGAGAAAAAATTTATTGAAAAAAAGTGCGGAAAACATATGATCCATCAATTTAGAGATTTTGATCTCCACAATTCAAATTCAGGCCCTTTCCTGGACAACCAGTCAGCAAATATATCATCTGTCATGAATGACAGTTCTCCCAAAATGAGTGGAAAACTTCAATTAGGAGCATCAAACTCAGGACCTGATTCTGATAGTTGTGAGGATCCTGCAGACCCTCAGGCCGTGTTTTTTGCAGCTAGCCAATGAAAGAGCTGGAACAAGCTGTGATTCAAACCTGGTTAATCAGGTAAATTTGCAGGCCTGCCAGGCCACAGATTTGCAAAGTATGGAGGAACGTCATAGGAC
This sequence comes from Entomophthora muscae, assembly GCA_014839935.2. Taxonomy (NCBI): domain Eukaryota; kingdom Fungi; phylum Entomophthoromycota; class Entomophthoromycetes; order Entomophthorales; family Entomophthoraceae; genus Entomophthora; species Entomophthora muscae. The sequence continues at coordinate 134,982 of QTSX02003755.1, forward strand.
AGTGATTAATCCAGATCAGTCTAGATTGCTATAAGCACTGAATCAACATGCTGTCACTCCTATATTGACTGATGGGTCATCTGGAGAGGGATTTACTGTTCAGCTTGATAAGCTGAAGTCTCAAGGAAACTCAGATGATAGGTTTTAAGTCCAGGCCGCTGGGCCATGTGATCTCTGGGCCTATGATGTCCTTGAAGTGACTCCCAGAGATGTTCAGACCGTGGGACCAGGGTTGACCCAGCTTGGGGTTTTGGAGTGTCACTTGGTCCAGAATGACAGGAACATCAGTGGGTATGATGAGGCCATGAGGATATTATTGTTGGACCATCAGATGGAAGTTATTCCAGCAGAAGAAATGACGGACCAAAAGATCCAGGATGGGGCCAGAGCTCTTGGGCCAGAAGAAACTGAGCAACTTAGCCATCAGGTGATGGGCTAGATTCCAAACTTAGCGTTTTAAATGGTATTCAAACTCCATGAAGTCTTGAAAATTGGTATTGTCATTATGCAATAAAATAAGATTATGGGACCTTGGTTCTACCAATTTATTCCTTATTTTATGTCATTAATGCCGCCATTCACCATATTTTGATTTTGCCTTCATTGGGTTATTTTGAGGACAAATTCTCTCTTTTACCTTTGCCCTTTAAAATGAGGCTGGCTCTGAATTAGGAAATATAATTGTTTAGTTTCCTGATTCTGCACAACTCACTTGCCTCACTCATGCTTGTGGCGAGTGATCCTACTGTCCATGTACTATTTTGTGATAAAGCTACACAGTATATAATCCTTATTTCTATACCCAATAAAATTTATGTTCTATTAACATTTTTGTCTTTGTAGTTTCCACGTACTTTGGCGCCTCTCTAGCCACGTCTAGAAGATATTATTCAATCAGGGCCACAGGGTAATCACATAGCCTTCCCTGCCATTCTAACCAAGACTTAGTACAAATTCAATCCTAAGGTTAGGATTTCCTGTTGTGACTCTGTGCTGCGCCTCAGATCACAACAAAAATGGTGCTCACTACAAGGGCTGTAAGCCCCTCAGTTACCCCTTTTGCAACAACGTTTTCAGGACCTTTGCCTCCTCCCATACATGAGTCAACTTTGCCTGAAATTACCAGTCCTCCTATTGAGGAAGACATCGCCAACCTGCCTATTGGCTCTACTGTACTGAACCTTGGGAATGATCCCTGCCTAGTGTCCTACCCTTTGGGTACCCCTGACTTGAAATAAGTCATGGAGGTAGCCCTGGGGTTAGCCTGTGATGGGCCATCCTGCACCTCCAGCTTCATTTCAGTCAAGCAGAATACTAAAAATTGATTATGGCTCCATAATTTCCACAGTATCTCCTCTCAGTGGCTGGCTCTGCTGAGCACCTATTTTCATCCTTCATACAGCCTGCCTTAGCCCACCATCAAATGGTGTTAGGGCTTCAAGTTCAGGAGATTTTGTCTCTACAAGCTGCTGTCACTCATCACTGGGATCAGTTTGCAGCCTACCAGCAGTGGATCTGCTCCCTGTTTTCCTTAGTATCTGACAATCAGCACAACTCTGTCACCTCCCAATCTTTCTTGGTCAACTTCATTGAACAAATGCACCAATCCATCCCTGAGTATGTCAGAGAGCGTCTTCATGAGTTCCACCAGCTGGAACAGCCCTGGCATGCCCAAGTATACTCCACTCTAAACGCCTATCTCACCAACTCTGAACAGCTTGTGCAGCAACTCAACAGGTTCAGTGCTTACTCCTTTGACCAATTACAGCAAGTAGCAATCCATGCTGCAAAGGGTATCCGCAAACTTGGTGAGGAATTCAATCAAGAAAGGGCTGCTACTGCTGCTACCATTGTCAAACTCCAGACTCAAGTAAATGAACTATCTACCTCCAAATCAGATGCTCTGCCTTCTCCTCCATCTGATGAGTTAGCAGATAGAGAACAGAGGCTCTGGGATGCCATTTGAGAGTTAAGAGCATCTACCTGCAGTCAGGATTGCCATCCTGAAGCCCCTCAGCCTGATCCTCAAGTGCTTGCTCTGAGGACTCAGGTTGCTGATTTACAACAAGAGGTTGCTACTTTGCGTGAGGCAATGCCATCTGTTGTTAGTCCACCTGGAGTTGTGGGTGAAGATGTTGTTGCCCTGGAATGTCAGGAGCCCCCCACATTCATTGTGCTAGAGAGTTGATAGCTCTAGCCAATGAAGTGGACCTCCTGAAGCAAGATCACCATGAGCTTGATAAAGACATACAAGAACTAAGTGAAGTGATCAATTCAGTAAATGACAGGTTTGCCCCTTGCCTTTTGGTGGGTCTGTCTCTTACTTCCCGACTGTCTGAACTGTCCTTGGTAGTAACAGCACAGGGTCAGTGCCTAAATTTTACTGAGCAACAGGCTGCCCTTGCTAATAATACAGGCACCTTCACTGCTGACACCTTGACTACCCTCAAAGATAGAGTTTGCCAGCTGTGGGTCAGGCAGCCCCCCATCAAGTCAGAAGCAGAATTCCCCCCACGCATAAATGTACTTGATAGCAACAATGGTGGCCCAACTCCAGAAGCACATTTCAAGCCTACTTTTAAGCAAGTTTTTGACCCCAAAACCTCAACCATTGCATCTTTACTAACTATCTATGAAACTGCCATGAGAAGAGCCTCAGATGAAGTCAAGAAGGAACACATTATGACCTGTCTACACCTGGCCTGCCAAGGGGTAATCATGCCAGAGCTGCCCACCATTGAAACCTGGAAAGATATGAAGCAGCTTCTAATTGACAAATATGGTGGTGACCTTAGTTTGGAGTGAAGAAAGACGCTTTCATGCACATTGGCTTCAAGCCAAAGGAGACACTGGCTGAATTCACAGATAGATTCTACATGAAAGGATAACAACTGATCACAAGCCGCCAGTTGACCGCACATGAGGCGTACATGGCTTGCACTCAAGCCCTCAAGGTTAACCAGCTCCTGTGTCTGCACTTCAAGGCCCATAAAGCCATGCTTTCTTCCATGAAGAGCATAAAGACAATGTTGCAGGATATGCACCTTATCCATTCTGGAGCAGTTGTGCGGGAGAATCATGCGGCCTCTACCTCTGGTTTGTTTTCATGTGGCCTGTGTATCCTTACCATGAACTTACAGAATCCTCCTTGATGCCAGGGTTGCCATAACTGTAGACAGATAGGTCACTATTCCTGAGTCTGCACCAATCCTCAAGTTGAAGGAGCTGATCCCAAAGAGCAGGCAGGAAAAGAACAGTCAATCTAGAGGTAGAGATACTCTTGGTTGACAATTCTTCCCATTCTCCTTTGATTTCCCTCTCCATTGCTGACTCTGAGCCTGCTGACACTGAGGCTCCTCCCATTCTGCTGCTATTCCACAACATCTCTGATGACTCTGATATGGACAATTCTGATATAGAAGATCCCAACGCCTATGGGTATTCAGTCCTGGCCTTCCCTGAAACTATTGCAGTCTCTTATAAGCTATGTTCTGGGAAGACTACAACAACTGACAAGCCTCTGCCTGAAGCCAAAGAGGTTGTCTCTTGCCCTTACCTCACTCAAGCCAAGAGGTCTCCTGTGCTTGTTGAATCTTCCAAGGAAGCTACTGAGGTTGCTGACGCTGTGTTCAAAAATGTCTCATTCTTGTTCCCTCTCCAGAAGGTCTATAAGGAGTACCTGGGCCTAAGATGCATGATTGAAAAGTGGGACAAAGAACTGACAGAAGCCCAAGACATTCTGGATGTTCTCCCTCCCTTTGGTTGTACTACCACTTGTGTGGAAATATCCATCCAAAAGGTGAAGATTAAGGCTGTCTTAGACATGGGGTCTCCAGTTAGTGTTGTCTCCTCAAAGCTTTTCAAGAAGCTCAAACTTCCCCCCAACCTTAACTACCACCAGTTGTATGGCACAGCTGGGCTATCTGTGACTCGCTCTATAGGAGATTATTCTGCTCTTCCCATGCAGTTTAAAAAGCTACTCTTGGCCGCGCCTGCCGTTGTCTTAGAGAATGAGAGTTATGACATCTTAGTTGGTACTCAGATTCTTAGGGAATACAATGGGATCATCAACTTAAAGGATGGCTACCTCTCTATCTTAGGGTAAAATTACTCTTTGATCTTTGAAGAGCCAGTTAAAGTTCCCAGGAAGCTCCTCAAGACATGTGTCTTGGAATATCCCACTGGTGTTTTAACTTTAAAATACCGTACTGTGGGGTTCCTGTCCACCAGTCCCCAAGTGTGTCCTGGATTGTAGCCAGGGACCAGCTGGAAGGGGTTGTCATTCTCTAGTAAGGGGAAATGTATCTCAGAAATATTTAAAGGGGTCAAAATGGGCTTTTATTCACTCTCAGAAGGAAGATCTCCTTAGAAATCTTCTGGTATATGGCCTGGGGGGTCAAGGAAACAATATGGATTTGAAAATACTTAGAGTCCTCCAACAATATCTTGGACTCCTTGTACTTGTTCTTGGACTTCTGCACCTCATTCTTGGATTTCTGCTCCTTAGACTTGGACTCCGGCACCTTAAACTTGGACTCTAGGGCCGCGCTTAGGATCCAGCTTCTTATTCTTGGGCTCCTGCTCCTTTATCTTGGGTTGTATCAGTTCAACCAAGCTCCTGCTGGTGATTAAAAGGCTTCCAAAACCTCTTGGCATAAACTCAGAAGACCTAGAAAGACCTCCAAAAGCTTTCCAAAAGACCTCAAAAAGACATCAAAAAGATGTTGAAAAGATTTTCAAAAGACCCTGTAACTTTCCAGCCAGCCACCTTCTTATAGTGTCCTTTTCCCAACGGTTCCAACTTCAAATGACTTTCTTCATAATCTTAAACCATTGCTGCTCACTTTTTCCTATAATAACTTAAGCTTACATACTTACTTTCTCAAAAGCTTAAAGTATTAATTCACTATTTCCTTGCTTATACTTTAAGCTTTTGGCTTCCAACCAATCATTTCCATCATGAAACCTGCCAGAACTCAACCAATGAATGTAGAGCGCAGAAAATGACCATTTCTGAAGTTCCACCAGGATCCAACTATGAAAATAATTTCCACAGGACAACCTGCTCAAATCAACAACTCTTTGCGCACCAAAGTGTTAACCGGTCCACTATTTTGGCACCAGTCTTCTCTGCATTCAACCTGAACTAATTTAAATAGTAGAATACTATTTAAATTTTTCTATCTGGAACTCTTCAACTTTTTCCCCATATATTTACAAATATTGTAAAATCCAAGGAAAACGTCTCACCAAAACAACTTTGTATTCCGCTCTTATAGCAACATACCTTTGTCTATTCTAGGAACTTAATAAATAAATATCTTACCCACACTTCTATCCACATTCCTTCTTGATTTTAATACTAAACCAAAGCAAAATATTCTACATCTTCCCACTTTGGCAAATCAATTTGGCAAAATCTTGGCTCATTTCTCTGGACCACCAGTTCTTCCCCATCATCTTTGGCTCTTTTAGCCAGCTCATATTCCAGCTCTTTAGCTTAACCAGCAATCAGTCCATTAAATTCATCAGTCCTCTGGCTACTCCTGCAACACAATTTGCGGGTCCTTTGGCCAACCTGCATCATGATCAGCTAGTCCTGCATCATAATCTCTGAGCCCTAAGCTTATCCTCAACCAGTCCCTCAACAAATCCTCACTAGGAACCTTCTTTGTTCCTTCTACACACTGAAAGATATTGGTCCATTCCATTCAATATGAATTAACAGTACATCAACTAGCCTTCACTGTGACCAAACAGTCCCTCTTGCTAGTTTTCTCTGTTAATTCCGTGAACCACCTTGGTTCTTTATCTCAGCCCCATTACCAGAACTTGTAGACCCAGGCATGAGTCTACATTGAAATGGAGTTTGACTGGGCCCTCCCAAGTGGCAATCCACTTAGGCCATTCAACCATAGATCAATGTCTATGCGTTGTCTTTACTCACCCAGGTGATTAAGTCTGGGCTTTCAGTTGCAGAGTAATCAGCTCTACTTCCCAGAGGCCTGATCACACCAAGTTCTGCAGCTTGCTTCCCCAAGAAAGCTGCCTTGGTGACACCTCTGAGCAAATCTATACCCTCCAATGCTTACCTTGGGTTTCCCCAAAGCTCCCATAGGGGCATTTAAAAGGACATCCTACCAGTCCTTTAGATAGTGTGCTTGCTCACAGACCTCCCGTAAGCGTATTAGGGTACGTAGAGCCCTCAGAGCTCTTCCCCTCCCTGGCAGCCCGCGCTACCCGCCAGGGGTCCAAAACCTACTCCCCCCAGACAGACAAAGTTCCCTGCTTGCTATTTCAGTCTTCACCTTCTGCAGCCACAGTTCCATGCTAGGTGAAGAACTATAGCCCAAAGGAGCCAATATCTTCTGCTGGGTGGAGGTAACATCTGCCTCTGGTAGTCCTTTGTTACCTACCAGCCAGGCCTTACTTACCCTAGTTACCATGTTACCTACTAGGCTCACCTTACTTACCCCTAGTAGTCCTATGCTACCTACTAGGCTCACCTTCAACAAATAACCAAACTCTTGCTTGGCCAACATTAGCCCCGCCTGCAAACCACCAAACATGTGGATCATCACACATACCCATTCCTCCAACATAAAGTGTCCTCCTATGGCTTGTCCTGCGTCTGAAGGGATTCCTCTCCTGGCCACTCCTGCTGTGACTATTCCTCCTGGGTCTCAGGCTATCCTAGACTTCCAAATATTGTATGAGCTGCCCAAGTGTACATTCCTAGATTTGTACTCTCCTCCCTTGCTAGGACACAACAAAACCTATCTCTGCCCAGGAATCTTGGATGTCTCTAATAAAGACCCTGTTCAACTGCTGGTTGCCAACTTGACTTATCTCCCCATACATGTGTCTAGAGGGCAGGTTGTTTGCTATGGCAGGTTTTTTGAATGCTCCTGTAGCCTATCACTATATCTCTTTGGTAGGTTCCAGGACTTTATCTTACCTGAGGATGAGCCACAAGTCCTATCATTGTTCACTGAGAAAGACTTCCTGCAACTATCCCTGGTCCAACAGAAAGAGGTGCTTGACCTAATGGACAGTTTTTGGATATCTTTGCTAAGGATAGCACAGGTTATGGGTTAGCCAAAGGCGTCATTCACCAGATTGATACTGGTGATGCTCCCCCCTTTTGCGCTAAACCATACCGCAGCAGTTGAGTAGAGGATGCTCAGGTTTCTAAAGAGCTTAAGCAACTTCTAGATGATGAACTGCTTGCTCTTTCCCAAAGTCCATGCGCCTCCCCCTTACTCATACTGAAAAAGAAGGATGGAGGTCATCATATTGTGATGGACTACCAACACTTGATTTTTTAACCAAAAAGGATTCCTACCCCTTATCACACATTGATGATGCTCTCCGCTGCCTTGGGGACTCAAAGTTCTTCTCTGCCATGGATCTAGCCTCTGGTTACTGGCAAGTTGATCTCTCCCCTGAGGATAGACAGAAGGCTGCACTCATCACTTCCAAAGGATTTTTTGAGCCTAAATGAATGTCGCAAGGGCTCTGCAATGCTCCAGCTACTTTCCAACAAGCCATGGAATCCATCATCTGTGATTTGAAGCTCTTGTGTATTTTAGTGTACTTAGATGATATAACTGTCTTCAGTGCTACCTTTACCAATCACCTGGCCCATCTTAAGGAAGTGTTCATAAAGATTTGTGAAGCTGCACTTAAGTTAAAGCCATCTAAGTGTGCCTTCTTCAAGGAACACCTTGAATTATTGGGCCATGAGGTGACCCAGACAGGGATTTGTCCAATGATCAAGAAAGTTGAGGCCATTAAAAAATACTTCCAACCACCAACATGCAAGAAGTAAAAGTCTTTCTGGGCATGATGGGTTACTACAGACAGTTTATCCCTGACTTTGCTAATACAAGCAAGCTTTTGGTCTAACTGTTATGTAATGTCCCCTTTGAATGGAATGCCAGTCAGCAACAAGCCTTTGAGACCTTCAAACAAAAACTCAAAGAGACTCCCATCCTAGTATATCCTGACTACAATAAGCAATTCATTTATATACTGATGCTAGTGACCTGGCTATTGGGGCTATCTTAGCTCAATTGGATGATGAAGGTGTGGATCACCCTGTAGCTTATACCTCTTGTGTCCTGAATAAGCATGAGAAAAATTAAAGTGTGACCAAGAAGGAATGCCTCGCTGTGCTGCATGCCATCAAGCAGTTCCCCCATGGTGTGTATGGCACCCATTTCACTGTGGTTACTGACCACGCTTTTCTCAAATGGCTAAAGCAACTCAAGGAACAAGAAAGACAATTAGCTAGATGGGCTCTCTGCCTACAAGGGTACAACTTCACTGTGCTGCACTGCCCTTGGATTCAACATCAGAATGCTGATGGACTATCCAGAATGCCCATTTTTGCCCTACACCCTGATGAGGCTGACAGGTTGTATGAATTGATTGGATATCCTTTGTCATGGGAGAATAAGACAGAATAAGTTTGAGTTGCTCTTTATAAGTTATCTGAAGACACCCTCATTTGTGACAATCAGCTTTTTAAGAAAGTACAAGACCACTAATTGCCCTATTTAAGGCCTAGTCTTTGCCTTTTGTTGGTGCTTCAAGCTCATAAAGAGACAGGACATAGAGGCGTTGCTGTGATCCATGCCTGGCTCCAGAAGAATTACTTCTAGGGAAATCTTTGCTTGATGATCCCAGATATTATTGCTAGTTGCCACAATTTCCAACTCTAACAACCTAAAGCCACCGCCCATGAGTTCAAGCTAGTCCCCCCTCAACACACATTTCACACTGTCAGTATTGACGCTGTAGGGCCTCTCCCTTGCTACTGCTCTGGTTGCCACTTTATCCTAATTGCTGTTGATCATTTTGGCAAGTGGGTAGAAGCTCGCCCTACTAAAGACATCACTGCCAAGAAAACCACCGCCTTTCTGCTGTAAGATGTATTCTTCTGCCACGGCTGCCCTCAAGTGTTATTGTCTGACAATGGGACTAACTTTAACACCAAGTTAGTGACCTCTGTTGTTGAAGCCATGAGGTCTCATCAGTCTTTCTCTGCCCCCTATAATCCTTCCAATAATAGGGCAGTTGAGCGCACAAACTCAACTCTGATTTCTATCATGAGGAAACTCACTTACTCTGACACCACCAACTGGGATCTATACTTACCTGCTGCTCTCTTCACCTATTGCCTTAGCAAACATTGTGTCATCAGGTATTCCACTTTTGCTATGCTGTATGGCCGTGAAGCCACTACCCTGTTGCTCTTGGGGGGGGGCCCTACTCTCCTCTGATAAGACTTTGAACCCTGATGAGCATATCAAGGATCTAGTCAATCAAATCATTGATATCCAGGCCTTTGCCTACACGTCTGCCTATAAGACCAAGCTGCTAGAGCTCTCCCCTGACAATGCTGGACGCTCTCCCTTGCCTGAGTTCAACATTGAGGACCATGTTCTCTACTATCAACATAGAGTGGGAAGACAAGCTTATAAGCTAGACTTATTGTGGATTGGGCCCTTGGAAGTGAACTTCAAGCAAGGGTCAGAGTATACTGTAAAACTCCTCTTTAGTGGTCAACCTTTTGCTTGTATACATGCCAAGTTCCTCTGCAAGTATCACCCCTAAGGCCAATCTAGAGGTGGGTAATGTCGTGAATGGTGCCATTTACCATGTTTTGTTTTTCCTTTTTTGGGTTATTTAGAGGACAAATCTATCTCTTTTGCTTTTGCCCTTCAAAATGAGGCTGGCTCTAAATTGGGAAATACAATTGTTTAGTTTCCTGATTCTGCGCAAGTCACTTGCCCTGCTCATGCTTGTGTCAAGTGATCCTACTGTCCATATACTGTTTTGTGATAAAGCTACACAGTATATAATCCCAATTTCTATACCCAATAAAATTTAAGTTCTATTAACATTTTTGTCTTTGTGTCTCCACGTACTTTGGCGCCTCTCTAGCCACGTCTAGAAGATATTACTCAATCAGGGCCACAAGGTAATCACATAGCCTTCCCTGACATTCTAACTGAGACTCAGTACAAATCCAATCCTAAGGTTAGGATTTCCTGTTGTGACTCTGTGCCGCGCCTCAGATCACAACATTTTGTCTTGGTTGTTTTCCATTTTACTACTGTTCCAACAGAAAATCTTGGGCTAACAGCCTGCATTCCTGAGGAAGCTCCCAAAACTTGGCCCACATTTTATTGTCCACCAGGAGCACCCATTGAGCCACTGCATTTTTCTGACTATCCATTTAAACCAGAGTACAGGGAGTTTAATGTGACAGTAACCCCCTTCCCAGACCACCTGGACCAACAGATAACCACCTAAAAAGCCTTCCACAAGGATACCTGGTGCCATCAACTAGCTTCCAAACCCTGTGTGGAATACAACTATTTGAATGCCTACCAGACAGATATGGAAGCATCCCCAACACCCAAACCTTACCACTCACACCCCACCCCAGATCTGACTCCTCCCACAGCCATCCAATATGCAGGCATTGCCTACATCACCTTGAATGGTTTAGTTGACACTATGGTGATAGCTGCTGGACCCTGGGCTCTAGTAGACCAATCAGTATCTTATCTCATCAATTTAGCACCCCTCCTATGGTGGGCTTTACCCTCTACCCAGAAGAGCAAGTTAGAAGCTGAGACTAACAGTCCTTTTCTTAGGATATGGTACCCTGACACCATCTGTTAAATATTATGATGTGTATTGACCCATCCCTCAGGGAAAGTCAACTAGGCTTGGTATCCTTATTATAAGATGTGGACCCAATTGTTTGCTGTCTTAATATACTTCATCAGGGAGCTATTTCTGTGGCCTTTAAACCTGTTGCATTTTTGATATCCCAGCAACTCATTTATTTAGTGATGTATGGCACAGAGCATAGCTTGAATAATTCTCATATATGATGGTATGATTATTACCGTATCAGAAGGGCTAGGAGATATGTAAACATAACTATTTTATAAGTGCCATATCTGATCACACAGAAGCACTTGAAAGTTAAGAGATGAACTTATTGTAATACAGTTATTCTTCTTATACCTTGTCAAGGGTTGGTTCCTGGGCTGCTAGCAATGTCTTCTCAGACATTCTAGCACACCCCTAATTTGGGTAATTGGTAATCCAGGATTGGCGGTTAATGCTTTTCAGCCCATAGGATGCAATTTTCTTCACCCAGCATGGTTGACCCTTGCTGGCGTGGGGTTTAGTAGCTTTGGGATCACTCCTTTTTATCCTGGACATACCTCAAACTTGTTGCTTAGAAAAACAACTGATTGGAGAGATTCACAATCTGGCAAACCTGGCACTACCATGGGCTTGATGTAAAGCTTTAGTGGTGCCTTGGTGCCTGGAGCTTTCCCAGTTGGTGTGACAGCACTTGATGCAAGATTGGGATGGCGCTTTGGCACCCAAAAATACTTGCTAGGCGGCGCCTGGAGCTTTTCTTAGGCGGCGTGTTGATGCTTTATACATTATTCAAGCGGCGCTAATCATTGGGGGTTTTGTTGTGATGATCAATAATCTAGTCCATGTCTCATATATACAGATCTGATATCATATTCTATGCCGTTTGGGTGTTAGAATTCTAATCCCTGGGCCCTATCACAATTGCCATCATTGATTAGCCAAAAATCCAACTGAGCTATTTTGATTCTTTATAGTATGCATAGCTATTTACAGCTCGGTGATCAAAGGAAAGATACAGCTTGGGTTAAATCTTGGGGGTAAGACTTTCCTAATGATAAGTTGATAATTTACCATTGACTATCATTTCCTGAGTAAAGTAAAGTTAGAGCCCCTGTTTATATTTCAATCAGGGCTGACTTCAGAAGGAATGGATTTTTACCCCTTGTCATCTATTCTGAGCTTGGTGGTAAAGCCAGGGAGAAGAAGGTTCCTCAAGTTAGACCAAGCTTAAGTAGCAGAAAGATGGAACCAAAATTTATTCAACATATATGAAAATGCACATGTGAAATGACTCTTGTTTACCCTGTTCAGATTCTTCTCATTTAGCTGGTATATAAAGATCCAGCAATGTAGATATAATGGGCTATAAATAGTATACTTCTGCTTATTGGGTAAATTTTCTATGTAAGCTTCAACCCATTATTAATTATAGTGCCCAGATTGTTGTGTTTTGAGTATTCTGGGATGTGTTATGGTTATCCAACAAGGTTCATAAACTATCATTACACCCCTAAATCAGTAGCCATCCTGTTCCAGGAGATCTCAGAGGCTTTTATGGTGGAACAGGAACCCTTGACAGGGGACTAAGCTGGCATCTCTCATGAATTCAGTTTCTTTGGATGAATTGGTATTTAAAGATTCAATGCAGCCCAATATAGCTGCAATGATGGGATGAGACTCATATTCCACTCTTGGGGCATGAAAGAAACTTTATATTCATCTGCTACAGTATTCTGAGACATTAAACTTATCATTCCCCTATCTATTAGCTTTACAAAGAAGACAATCCAGTTGGTATGGGATTCCAGGAAACTTCTGGGAGTGGCAGACTTTGCTCGTGCATCTAATTTAATCTTAAATTGCACATACTTGTGGGGCTTTGATCAAGGGTGACAATCACCTGTTAAAGGATGTATCTTAAGGAATTAGGGATACTAGATATCCTATTAAACTTAATATATGCCCTTAAGCTTGCCGCTGCATGGATCTGGATAGGTGTAGTTGAAGTGAGAATAGCGCCACCCAGTACTACTGGCAGATTTTTTGAGTACATGGATCCTCTTCCAGAGATCAGCCAGCTTTTAGGGGGCTCAAGTGGGATATTGACTTATTGCTGTTGAGGATGGGAATTTGGAAACAATAAAGGGGTCAGCTTTGATGGCAAACCTTATTGGGATCCTTACCTTGCTTTAAAAATATTGCAGGCATACAAGGTTGATCATTAGCTTATATGGCTGGAAAGGTGGCCTCAGCCACTGTAATATAGCAATGATAGCAGGCTAAGCAATTAAGCTTCATCATCTCCCTCCTTTTTGATTAAATACCCCTGGTAAGCAGCAATATGCTTTTGGGCATGGGAAGTGATCCTTTGCCAAGTAGTGATGGTAAGAGATGTTACCCCTGAATTCAACAGATAGTCACATCAGTTAGCAAAAACCAATGTATCCAGGGCTTAAATCAGGGGTTGGTTTGAAAATTTGGTACCAATTAGTTGCAATTCTTTGGCATGGCCCGTTTAGCTCCTAGATGCTTCATATATGCAGGAAAGGATGATACATCAGTGTTAGAATTCATTGCTTTATAAGCCAGGACTCTTAGAAGGGATCATATGGTAGGAATTGTCAAAGATCTGGATGTACAAGTATTCTGGCTACTGCCAACCCACTTAATATCCAGGCATTGCCCAATTTGGTGCCCTCCCAATATACAGTTTGAGATACCAGAAATGGTAACCAAGAAATATCACCTGACTGTCCAAGTATCCAGTGACTTGAACCCATCCTGCACATGACTGACCCCTAGGTTTGATCCAACTAAATCTCTGCCACAGCTAAAGCTATATAAGTCTAAAGTATTATTCAATAAAATATACTTCTCTTCTCTCTCATTTCCATATTTGAAGCTTCCTCAAAAGGCGCTCCTCATCACCAGTAGCAGCTACTGTTTTTTGACCACGCCCATGAAAGATAAAATGACTGACCAAAACCCACCCACCTTTGCTCACGTACTCAACCAGGCCACATCCCAGGAGACCTGGAAAACGTACTTCTGTGCCCACAGCATTGAAAAAGATATACCTAGTGGATGCGCTGTATTCAAAGGTCTGGTCATGCCAAAAACATGCACTAAGATAATTCAATACAGTTGCTCTTTTCAACCACAAAAAATGCACAACCACCTATCACAGGTGAAGTTAGCAACACCAAATACACTGATATCAACAAGTTCTTTATTAAAAACAAAGAAAACGTCATCAACTGGCTAGACTACTCAGCTGCTAAACTCTGCGCCAGCCACATCTCCCACAAAAAATGGGTCTAGGAAGCCAGCAAGTGCCTGTACAAGGCCGCAGCCAACTGGTTTGCCACCTAGGTCAGCTCACAAACTGACAACCAGCTTGACAACTGGGAAGAGTTCAAAGCGGACATCATGCACAATTTCTACATCACTGAATCCATCCAAGACATTGCAATACAGCTCAGCAATCTTCCTCAGAAGACCACTATCACGGCCTACACCAATTAATTTGAGGAAATACACCTTGAAATCCAAAATCCAGAACAAGCCGACAACATACACACCAGAGCATCATTTATCAACAGAATGGAAACCCTCTGTTGCTGCCCTCATCTGTCCAGAGGCCAACACCTCCATGCCTGTGCTCATTGCAGAAGCCAAGCACGCGGAAAAACGCTCAAACATAGAATATGCTGCACACAACAGCAATTGCTCCTCAAACAGCAATGGCAGAGAAAACTCCAATGGCAACAAATGCCAAAATACCAATCATAGCAACAGAAACTCCAATTGCAACAATGGAAATTGCAGCCAAAGCGCAAACCACTCCTGTCCCAAGAAATAGGACACCACCAAAGTAAACAATGCCAAAACAGCAACCTGCTATGAATCTGAATCCACATTCTCTAATCTCAAAGAGCTCAAAACAGAGGAACAGGGAAAAGAGAAGCGGGAACA